>WSFP011400741.1:0-26506 GCA_009831015.1 Picea engelmannii
CCACTTCATACGATCCGCCTTGGAAGATGGACAATTGAAGCTGGAAAAGATACACACTAGCCAGAATCCTGCAGACATGTTAACAAAGGGAGTAACCAGGGAAAAACTGAGTTCCTGCTCAGTTTCAGTTGGTCTTCAAGAATGAAGGTGAAAATGAGAAATTTTCCAGGTCCAAGAAGGTTCAGAGTCCAGCATATACATCAGCGATGGAGTTGTCGAGATCAATCTCCAAGTGGGAGATTGTTGGTTGTGGAGCCTGATTATCTTCCTGATTCATAGGTCCTTTCTTTCAGCGGTATTTACACCCTAGAAGTATGTACACTCTTCCACGTGGGGGAGTGCAGAGGGGGGGTACCCCCTCTGCGGGGTCCGGGGGGGATATCCCCCCGGTTGGGGAGTCTGGGGGCAATCGGGCCCCCAGCGGGGGTTCGGGGGCAGTGTCCCCCGAAGCAAAAATTGCCTTGTAAAAGTATATTGTAATTTCATTGTAAATCTGGACCGTTCATTATAAGGTCGTAGATCTAACGGTAGAGATTATGTTAGGATTTTTGCCCTAGAAGGCAACCCTCTTTTATGAGGGAAATGTATTGCGGCTATGATTGATGGTGAATATTGTATTCCGAGAGAGGAGATTGTGAGAGAAAGAAGAGGAAGTTACAACGGGTTTTGTTGTAGGTTGTATCCCTTCATTTGCTGGATAATAGAAAAGGAAGGACCTGGCAATTTCTCTGGTGGACATAGCCCACACTGGGTGAACCACATAAATCTGTGTCTCTCTTGTATTGTGTGTCTTATGTGTTTTGTTTCTGCATTTGTTTTATTTTATTGCTCCGCGGTCCTGCTTTTCTAACAGGACCTACTATACAAATTTTTTATGGAAGACCTAAGAGTTTTGCATTATTACCATTG
This sequence comes from Picea engelmannii, assembly GCA_009831015.1. Lineage (NCBI taxonomy): Eukaryota > Viridiplantae > Streptophyta > Pinopsida > Pinales > Pinaceae > Picea > Picea engelmannii. The sequence continues at coordinate 910 of WSFP011400741.1, forward strand.
TATGGAGGAAAGATAAAGATTAGAAGGAATATTCATGGATCATTCTAAGTATGCCAGTAAATTGATCAAGAAATTTTGAACGAAAGATTGTAGTGTTTGTGACACACTTATGGATATTGAAGAAAAACTAACTAAGCATGATGTATGGAAACCGATCTATGCAACATTGTATGAGAAGTTGTAGGTAATCTAATTTATTTGACCATTACTATACTTGATATATGTTACATTGTTTGTGTTGTACATAGCCATATGGTAGAACCTAGAGAAATTCACTAGAGATAAGCTAAATGATTTTTGAGATAGTTAAAAGAAACATTGAGTTAGGGACTTGAGTATTCCTAACACATAGCTAATATGAAATTAGTTGGATAAATCAATTTTGATTAGGTTGGTTACACTGATGATAAGAAGTCCACATCTAGTTTTGTATTTAATGTTAGTGCATATAATGTACATTAGAGTACTAAGAAGCATCACAAAGTTGTTTAGCTTCAATCGAGGCCAAGTTTAAAGGCATGCTTAATGAATAATGTAAAGGTGATTACTAACATAAATTGGATGATGCAGGAGAAACCTTGTTGGCCCTTGAACAAGTTTTGAAGATCCTTGGTCATGTTTGACCTATTTTTGGGACTTCGACAAGCTGTCGAAGGTGGAGCGCAAATCGAAGTGGAGATCACGGGATCTCAGACCCTTTTTAGGGATTTTTGGGTTTTGGGCTTGTGTAACGGGTATGTGGATTTTGGCCCATGGGTTTACCCATGTTTAGGCTTGATTTTGTAATGTATAAATATATGTCTAGGCGATGTAAGGAAAGAGATATGCAGATGCATCTATGTGATGTTGTGCTAAGTGCAGGTAATGATTGTAAATGCTTCATGCATACTGTGTGAGACTTGTAGAGCTAAGTGCAAATAATTGTAAGAGATTGTGAAGAGGCTTTGTGCTATAAACCAGGGAAGGAGGATCTAGTGAAGAGTGCACAGATCTCCTATTCTCTGTGGAGTTGGTTTTGACGCTTGGTGCATGTAAAAATATTGAAAGAAGCTAATAAATAAGACGAAGAGTTGGTGGATGTAGCCCTAGGGTGGGGGTGAACCATGTATATCATGTGTTGTGAATGCTTTGTGTTTTATGGTTGCTCTCTTTTTTATATGATTAAATGCTTAGTGTGATGTTAGATGATGAATGAATCTAATATGGTAGCTTAGTGCTGAATAATGTGAATGAATGTCAGATCTGATCTATGTTAGTATGCTTAGTGCTTGGATTTATTGGATCTGTATGAATACTGCACTGATATGTTATTAGGGTTTATCTGCGTCGATCTGTTTTATCTGCAAAGTAGTTGCTAGTTAAATACCGATGAACTATAACTGTTAAGTGCTCTGTTGAAGTGTTACAATCACAGATCTGTGTCCCAACTAAGGTTGCAGACACTGGAGTCCTGCAACCACCCCCACCTCTACCTCGGGTGAGACTTCATCTGCTTCGCAGGTGTTTCCAAAAGGGTCGATAGTTAGGGTTTTGTTTGTACGTTGTTGTAGTGTTGAACCCTGGGTATGCCCTTGTGCCAACAAATGGTTCTGTTGCCAAAACCTAAAACTATGATTGTTGGGAACTAAGGAAAGAGGAGCTTTGTGCGAAGATCTAACCAGAAACTATGGAATCTCCGTACATATATATGTTTCCCTAGTGCACAACATCCCATTTAACTTTTGAAACGTTGTGTTAAGAAAAGAAGTCCAATCTGAAGAGAAGAGGTAATATCTGGAAGTTTTGTGCTCTGATAAAGGTAAGAATAGTGAAAAGTTTTAGATCTGGAAGCTTCGTGCTCTACTGAAAGTGAGATTAGTGGAAATTTTTGTTTCAAAAGTATGGATCTATATATGTTTGATAAAAATTTTCCTAGCTTGAAAAGTAGGGCACAACTAGAAGAAAGAAGATTTGATATAAGTAGATTTGATAAGAATAGTGAAAGATATGTTATAGCTATGCATAGAAAGAATGTTTGGACTAACCAATGGATGCAGGATCCTAGAAAGAATTTTTTGCAGGTTAGCTACCATGATCCTAGTGCACAGTGTAGGAAAGGTTGGGGATCATTCAAAAGAAAACGAGGATTAACCCTTTGTTACAGTTTTAGAAGACCAGGACATCTAGCTAAGGAATGCCCTGGTAGAAGATCTAGTTGTCTTTGTTGTAAAGTTATGGACCATGAAGTTTTAGATTGCCCTAGAATGATTTCTAAGCTTGAAAGAATGAATATGAGACAAGAAGACCATGAGAAAGGTCAAGCAACTAAGACCATGGAAGACCCCCAGAAAGAATCAGAGACTGTACTGCTGCAAATAAAATAAACCCTGAATGACCACCGGCATATCAACTTATCAAAGATATTCAAAGAAAAAGAGTGCATAGAAGAAATAATAAGAGACTTCGACATTGACTGTGTTCTGGATGAAGAAACACAGATGAATATTATGACAGAAAGAACTTGGGAAAATTTATGAAAACCTGCTATGATTCCTTCATTGGGAGGAATATGATTATTTAGAGGAAAGTTGATAACCCTACGTGGGAATCTCACCCAGATATCTATGAGTGCTCATGGAAATTTGACAGAGGAAGAATTTGAGGTTGTTAAATTTATTGAGAACAATGCCCCATTTGCTATATTACTAGGAAAATCTTGGATTGAAAGGGATCAGGCCAAAAGGAAAGAAGAAGAAGTCTTAGAGCAGAAGAAGTAAGAATTGAAAGATTTCATGACTAGGAGGATCACACACTTAATTGAAGAACAAGAAACTAGACCAAATCTACTTAGAACCATGGATGCCGAAGTTGGAAGAACACGAGAGGAATCACAAGATACTGAAGCACCTACCCCAGATAAAGAAGAAGTATTTCCCTTGAATCCTATGAAAGAATCTCAACAACGCAAAGTTACTATGCCAAGAGGAGATAAGAATCAGAATGGAAAGAGGAATACCGAGATGAAGATCACTGGAAAGAAGGCTAGAAAACTAAGTAAGAAAAGAGAAAATATCGAAAAGTTACAGAAGGTTCCAGAGGGAACTTTGCAGAAGGAAAATTTTCAAAACTGGAACTTCGTCGGGATATCAGAACAACGCCACATGGCACTTCGCCATGGCGAAGCAATATAGCCATTGGAAACAATATAATAATTAGACTGATGCCCTGAACGGTTAGAATGACATTTATGGTCAGAAAGCTCACCATCAGACCGTTGGGACTGTGCTGTAACAGAAAAAACTGAATTAATGGAGGCTTCTCTCCCGTTAGAGAGATCCGTTGCCTAGATATCTACTTATTCCATCGAGCTGTGCACCTAGAACACTTTTTCCAAACATGATTATCTGAGCCCACAAATAAGTTAATTTCGTACAATGATCATCAAGCTATCACCATCCATCCCGTTGCATTGAATAGTTACTCTTCAAACCCGATATATTCAACCACGAGCGTGCATGTTCGAAGAACTTAGTGCAGTCGAAGAGTCTGTGAAGGAGGTACTCATCGACCTCATGATTGAAAGAGTAATGTCTGAGAGAATAATGTCTGTGGGTGTACAAGCATCATTGACGAGAGGAGTGTAAGCCTCTCCATCAACCGCTCATGGATCCGGACCATCCCGAGTCATAACAAAAAAGAGAACCAAGCACAGAGATGACCTAGAAAATGTGAAGCTAATCCCGACCATCTTACCTGACTACATACCGCCTCTGGTCGGTGCGGTGATTCGTGATAGTGTGCCAAGATATTTCGATTACACTATGGTATTTTCATACCTCCCAAACATGATATGTATAGTTAGAGCGCAACAGGACAAGATCACAACCTTCAAGTTCAACGACTTCAACCTAGGAGATCGGAAGAACCATAGTATGCTTGCCCCATATAAATACTTGACCAGGACAAAGGGGAAGAACTCGAAGGTAATCCCTCAGTCGTGGATGATGAACCTCGCACATTCCACCCTGTTGAATGTAATGAAAATCCCACACTTTGGAAGGCACCAGGAGGTTAACACTTGTGTTGAGCTCTGACTCTCATGCTACCATGGCAGCTACTTATGGGTAGACCGCTGTATCATAGTCGATCCGATGCTGATTCATAGGATCACCGGATTAATTATGCAAGGACCCGACCCGCAAGACTTCTATCCAGGGAAAGCCACAAATCACGCATTAGCACATAGAATCAAGGATACTTACGACGATGTTGAGAAGGGGATGCGAGGCTACAAGGTAGCCTCCATCCAGAATGGCGCAGTGCACCTAGCATGCCAATTAATTGCAAGAAATATAGTAAGGAAGAATAGACCCACGCAGGTCACAAGCTTTTTCATTGACCTCACAGGGAAATGCGTAGAAGGCCTACAGATGAACTGGGTGAAGTACCTAGTTAACCAATTGGAGTTAGACTGTTGCGAATCTTAGGATCAGGGCTACGAGTTCCACTTTAGCTAGCTCCTGATCCTCATTGCGTTTATTTCTTGGGAGATGCTGAAAGGTGTGACCTTCCCGGACATTGAGCCGTTTGAGCCACACATTGTGAAGTTCACCACGCTTTGGTACTCGAGCGACATGGGAAAGCAGTGGCAGTCGAACGCAGGATTTAACACATATTATCTCCAACTGAAGAGGGCTATCGAAGTTGAACCTCACATGATGCCAAACACCCTGCATCGGTTTCGACCCTTTATGAAGTTCCGTGTAGATCAATACTTCATATATATCACTGCGCGAGAAAACAAGCATAAGGAGGAGCTTCAGTCGTTCTACAAGCTTACAGAAGAGGACCTCAAGGAGCTTACAAGATTGCAAAACTTATCATCCCCACAGACCCTGCAGAGATGTCCGATCCAGAACTTACAACTCGAAGTCCGCTCACAAAGAACATGACACACCTGAAACCAATAGAAGGAAGAAGACCAAAGAAGTCCAAGACTTAAGCAGCGCATCAGAGATAAATGGAAAAGAAGATGAGCAGAAGCAAGGCGAAGTAACACTGCCTAGAAATGAGGCTGATCCATTGAATAAAAGGAAGGTTTCTCCACCAAAACCCTCTTCCTGGAAGAAATCCAAAGCCACCTTGACTAAGATGCAAACTGTGCTCACTGTCGATGACTTTGACTTCATCATCGTAGTTGTGAACGAAACCTCACAGGAAATCTTACAGAAACAAGAAGCCAAGAAGGAGGAGATGTACGATTGAATCGAGGTTGAAATATAAGGGGTACAATAGACCCTTTAGTGCAGTCGCACAGTTTCCACTACACCCTCGCCGTCGGAAGAATAAAATTTTGGATATGAGCCAATCCAACTCTGTAGACTAGCTGATGTGACTGAAGCTCGCCTTCGACGCACACAGGAAGAAACAAAACAAGCCACCCAGGCCTTGAAGAAAGTGAAAGAAGTAGTTGTAGAACAACGTCGAGTTGCGGAGTAGGAGAAGGTTTCTCTCCAGACTAAGTTTGAAGAGGAGAAAGCATAGATTCAACAAGAAAAAGAACAGTTGTTCACAGAAAAACTCAAAGTGAAATAAGTAGTCAATAGAGCACTTTGCTCTGTGACAGGCTTAGAGCCAAAGGATGAAGACCGAGTTGCACATCAAGTAGAGAATCTCGTGGAAGATATACAGTAGCTACAACAAAGAATAACATACTTAGAGCTCCGCACAGTGCCCGACACTCCACAGGATGTGAGGGATCAAAGAGAAGCGATTGCCCAAAGTGAAATTTAAAGAATAAAGGTCCTTACCATGGAATGTAAACAACTAGGTGATCGCAGTGCCCAGACTTATGAGCGACTCACTGAGAATCTAGAACTGAAGGCACTGGAGTCATAGCTCTAGGAGGTGAAGAAGCAAGCAGAAACAATACAGGCGTAGTTGAAGCCCCTGTCAGCTGTTGAAAGGATTAAGCAATCCCAAGAGAAACACACTACTCAACAACAGGTTCACACCATTCAGAGAAAAGTCATGGAAGTGACTCAAAGGCTCCAACTAGTCCAGGACAAAGCTTGCTAACTGTTCACAGAGATCGAAGGCTGAGGAGAAGTACTGGAGCAAGTCGTCACTACAACTGAACAACGCTTAGAGGGACCTATCAACAAAGCAGTCATCCAAGAGTTCGTTGAATAGGAGGCCATGGCACAACAACAGGTTGAAGTAGCTCAAGCCAAGCTTGAGGCTTTTGAAGCAGAGCTACCCATATCACAGTGACTCGGGATGAGTCACAGGTGAGTGTTGGGGGCTTGTTGGCCCTTGACCAAGTTTTGAAGATCCTTGGTCATGTTTGACCTATTTTTGGGACTTCGACAGGTTGTCAAAGGTGGAGCGTGAATCGAAGCGAATATTGCGGGATCTCAACCCCTTTTTAGGGATTTTTGGGTTTTGGGCTTGTGTAACGGGTATGGGGATGTCGGCCTATGGGTTTACCCATGTTTAGGCCCAATTTTGTAATGTATAAATAGATGTCTAGGCGATGTAAGGAAATAGATATGTAGATGCATCTATGTGATGTTGTGCTAAGTGCAGGTAATGATTGTAAATGCTTTGTGCATACTGTGTGAGACTTGCAGAGCTAAGTGCAAGTAATTGTAAGAGATTGTGAAGAGGCTTTGTGCTATAACCCAGGCAAGGAGGATCTAGCGAAGAGTGCCTAGATCTCCTGTCCTCTGTGGAGTTGTTTTTGAGGCTTGGTGCATGTAATAAGATTGAAAGAAGATAATAAAGAAGATGAAGAGTTGGTGGACGTAGCCCCAGGGTGGGTGTGAACCACGTATATCATGTGTTGTGAATGATTTCTACTTTATGGTTTCTCTCTTGTTTATATGATTAAATGCTTAGTGCGTTGTTAGATGATGAATGAATCTAATATGGTAGCTTAGTGTTGAATAATGTGAATGACTGACAGATATGATCTATGTCAGTATGCTTAGTGCTTGGATTTATTGGATCTGTATGAATACTGCACTGATATGTTATTAGGGTTTATCTGTGATGATCTTTTTTATCTACAAAGTAGTTGCTGGTTAAATACTGATGAACTATAATTGCTAAGTGCTCTGTTAAAGTGTTAAAATCACATATCTGTGTCCCAACTAAGGTTGCAGACACTGGAGTCCTGCAACCACCCCTACCTCTACCTCGGGTGAGACTTCATCTGCTTCGCAGGTGTTTCTGAAAGGGCCTATAGTTAGGGTTTTTTTGGTGTGTTGTTGTATCGTTGAACCCTGGGTCTGCCCCTGTGCCAACAAACCTATAGTTTTATGATGAGAGAATAAAGGAACAATTCAACTTGGGAAGACTACATTTTTCACCAGCAGAGCAATAATATTGAAGTTCACTTTCATTATTTAAGACAATTGCATGAAGAAGGTCAAATTCAAATGAGGCATTGTAGCACAATTAAACAAGTGGATGATATATTTACCAAACCATTGAAGAATTATGTCTTCAAGAAGTTCGAAACAAAGTTTGGAGTGAAAATAAAGTTTTTTTTTTTTTTTTTGTGTGTGTGTGTGTGTGTTTAATAAAATTTTAATAGTAACATATACGAGTCTCAAGCAAGAGTCTTATTCAATTTTTTGGTTGAGAGGCTATGCAAATTTATTTAATGTTGTGGTTCAGATATTAAAAAACAACTCTCATTCAAGACATGATTTTTAAACTCTTGGTCAATACTTTTGATGTATGAACCCTCAATTGAGACATATATATTAGCACCTAAAGACCAACTCTGTGCATTTTTTCCACACAACTTCAAATTATGGGGCTAGGTTCATCTCCCAAACTTATGAAACAACCATCAAACATTCAACCACTAAATTCTGAATGGAATCTACTTTCTTTTCTATATAATTTTTTTCATGATGGTTATCTATATTTCTCCATTTTTTTTGTCTAAAAGTTATACTTTAAAATTTATTTTATTAATTGAGATGAGAAAAAAATCTATATATGAAAAATTACAAATTTGTAAAATCAGGAAAAATCACGGTGCAATAACTTAAACTATCCTCTTCAAAAGGGTATTTTTAGTTTTCTCGATTCCCTAAAATGAACAACAAAAAATGTTGCATACGAATATGTGTATAAAACCTCATTATCTTTTGGATTATTATATTTGAAAATTATTTTAAAAATTTAAATAAATATAAAGAAAATATGTTTATTTACAACAATTTGTGTACTTGGTGTTCATGAAAAAAAATAACCATACTATATTATTAAGTCTAATAAGTAGGTGTCACATCAAGGACACCCATTATCGTTTTCTATAATTTTGAAGGATACATGTAAATAAAAATTAAATTTGTGCTATTACACAAGAATAAAAAAATGAGCAAAAAATACGAGAGAAAAAGTGTTAGGGACCTTACCTCCCTAACCACTCACATAGGTAGAATAATATATTTTCGAGGTAATAAAGGCTGACATTAATTTATAAGGCCTATTTAATAAATGTGAACAAGTCAATGTAAGAATACCTAATATAAGCTTCCACTTCTAGAAATATCTTCTATGTATTGTAATACAACTCTGCTCTGCTGGAGGTTGCCCCATCGAAGAGGCAAGTGAACATTGTTTTCTTGAATAAAGGTATCATTTTTGGTGTTTCTCTTCTCAATATTTTGTTGTCCATTGATATCTATTGAATATTTCTATTTTTGCATATTATATTACATTTGGTACCTTACAAGTGTGGTATCAGAGCACTTTCCTTGGCAGGAATTGTGGGTTATTTTTTTTCCAGGGTAGAGACGTGTTCCGACATCTTAAAACTACAGAGATTTGTTGTTCAACGTATAAATCCACAGTTGGGGAAGCATACATGTAGGAAATACAAGAGGTACTTAAGCTCACATTGTTGGAAACCCTTGTGACCCATGTTGGTACCCCTTTGAGTGGTAGCGCATCAGACAACACCTGTATACAAACTGGCCTAGGTATTCTAAAACCCTCCATAGATCAACTGATCATCTTCTTGACTACTATAGTGCCACTGAGAACAACGCTCGAGAAGATACTCTCTAGTACCTGAGTAATCGGTTAGTATGACTAAGGGTACAGTCTAACCTCCTTAGTTGGTTCCCTGAGATATTGGGATGAGTACTACTGTTTGACCCCAGGGCCCACATGTATATTAGAGAGATATAGCATAGGGAAAATCCTTGTCTTTAGAAACCTTGAACACCCTAACCCTTGGGATGTAAACAAAACAAAAAAGGAACATACAAGATATATTTCCGTGCAACCTTACCTCCTGCATTCGGGTAACAAAATTACTACAAATTTCTTCCTGTTAAGAATTTGGGCATTTCATCACTGCAATTTTTGGGATCCATCGCATTGGATTCCCCTCTTTCTTGTGATTATCGTGGTACCTATCATTTTTAAGAATTTTTTTTTCGTGGACCCAACCCCCTTTCTCGACACCCTTATTTGGGCCATATCCCATTGGATTCCCCTTTTCGCGCTGTTTGTCGTGCTTCCTATCACCTGTCACCTTTTTTTCTCTATGGTCCCAACCACCCTTCCCAAAACCCTTATTTTCCACATATCCCTTTGGATTCCTCTCTTTTCCCCGTCTTTCGTGATACCCCTCACTTGAAATATTTTTATTGCGGACATGCCTACCTTTTTTGCCTCTTCCCACATGGCCACCACCCATGCCCAAGAACTCAATACCTTGATTTATGACAATCTCCAGAACAAGAAGGACAACAAGGCTCTTAATTCCAACATTAGTAGGCTCAATTCCTCTATTTCAACCCTATAGGACTAATGTGGCCACATCAAAGACATCAAAGAAACACTTGCCCAAATGATGAGCAGATCCCTGAACCCTCCCTCTTCTGAATAACCTTTCTATCAGGAAGACAATGAATCTTCCCATTATCAAGGTCCTCATTCCACCCACCTTCCTCGAGACCTTCACCTTCCCAGAATTGAGGTGAACAAATTTGATGGATGGGATCCCATAGGTTGGGTCACTCAAATGGAACATTATTTCTCTTTGCATGGCTTTACTGATGATTTAGAAAAGTTTCGTTATGGTATCCTACATATAGATCTGGAACACTGGAAATGGTGGTAATGGCGTAGAAAGGAATGCCAAGGGTATGTGGCTTGGAAACAATTTGTTGAAGATGTTTATGACCTCTTTGAATCCGACACCCATCATTTAGTTTGATTGATTAAGTTGAAGCAGTTTGGGATAGTGGAATACTTTATTGCAGCCTTTGAGCACTTGGATTTTAGCATGGAGGGCATGTTAGATGCCTTTTTCCAGGAATGATTTATCAATGGTTTGAAAGATGAAATTCATTCCCATGTTCTCATGGCCCACCCCCAAAATTGGTTTGAATATACTCAACGATCCAACGAATCCCAACAGATTATCTCCTCCTAGACCAGAAAACCATGTTTTCTTCCATTCCTTAAAACCACCAATCCTACCCCTCCTGCAAACCCCCTCAAGATCCATAAATTAACCCGAGTAGAAATGGATGAACGCCAACCTAAGGGTCTTTTATAGAATTGTGATGAAATTTTTTTTCTAGGGCACGAGTGTAAGGAATGAAAGATTTTTATGGCCATGACAAAGGATGTTTATGAAGATGAGGTAGTTTTCCCTCTTGTGGAGGAGCTACCACCCCGAACTGATCTGACTCCACCCTCTGATCCACCAAAAGTTGAGCTAGTGGTTTCACTGAATTCCCTCACTGGCTTCTCCACTCCCCAGACCCTCAAGTTAATTAGTTAAATTAAGAATCAAAAATTCACCATCCTTGTTGACAATGGTAGCACCCATAATTTTATTCATTGCCGCATTCCCGAGAAGTCAATTGTTATATCCATGCAGTAAAAAAAATTCAAATCATGATTGCCAATGGAGGATTCATGAAATGTGGAGGATGTTGTGAAAATAGTTGGATCCAAATTGGTTAGTATCACCTAAAATCCCATATATTTTCTATATAAATGGGAGACGTTGAGCACTCAACACACCCTAAAAAAGCCTCTGTCAAAATTTTACTTTTTGGGTACCACTTGATCTCTTGTACTGTCTGATTCAATTTCTTTTTTGAAAAATGTTTTGGCATTACTTATTTTCATGACTCTCATAACCTATTCAAGTTTTCTCAAACTTATGAAACCCCATGACTAAAAAGACCTTAAACACCTGAATAAAGAATAGTCATCCAAACACTTCACCGAACACCCTCAAGGTCGACTTCGGAAAGAATTCAAAGAAGGAAAAATTACCACTAAGAAAACCTCAGTTGCAGAGTGTCGAACTCCATCGACATCAATAAAAGGAAGTTTTGGTTTTCACATAAAGATATCACCGATAGTTGATTCCCCTTTGACATTGGTAAAATATGGGGGCGACATGCTTTAACGATGAATGAAAAGACATCGCCGAAAAATGATGTCGGACGTGCTTTAACAGAATCAGGGACAACCTAGAAGGACCACAACAAACATTCTGACCACGATAAAATTTATCCCCAATTTCCAATCCCCGATGCGTTTTCGGCATCGGGATGTTTTCAAGGGAGTTGATCTGAAAGTGCTTTGATAGGTTTATCGCCGATCACCGACCCTGGATACTTTTTCAGCATCGACAAGCTAAGGTTTGTCTTAGAACGAATAACTTAAGGAAAGTCTCGATCCCTGATCCTTGATCCACCCATTGAGAGAGTGAGACGGTGGGATGTTTTAGCATTAGATATGATCAGATTTTGAGCATTTAAGGAGCTAATTAATACCCAATCTTGCATTAGTTGTTGCCTCATGCGCTAATAAAAAAAACATTTAAAAATCACCAATAGACCGTATCACCATCCGCGCCTTCGTCGTCAACCCACGATGAATTTAAGTTCGAGAGATTCAACGACAGATTTATTAAAAATTCACTCATAACCCAAATAGAATAGATGATGCAACATGGTAAGATATTTCCTGTTTAAATTCTCTTGAGTCGTTGCAAATGAAATCATTCTTCACGTAAAAGAATTCCGGAGCATCCAAAGGATAAAGTTGAGAAACTTGAAGGCTGTATTGATCCCGTGATTATCAAAATAACCAGGTTTTAACAAGCTTAAGAGGTATGTATCAGAGTCTGTAAATTTGATGGTTGTAAGTTTTATATGTAAGTTTCTCTGTTTTTTACATGGTCCCTCAAATTCTGTTTCAGTTGCAGGAACAATGCTGTCGAGAAATCCAACCACCAGACGCTCACCAAGAGCACCAAAGCTGAAAGAACTAGAGACGGGTGAAGGTTCTTCTCTGGGAACCACGAGGCAATTGGAGTACGTCCCTAAGTCAAAGCCTATCCTCAAGACAACACCAAAGAAGGTTTTCATCCAGCCTTCGACCTTTGGTGATATAGAGGCAAGCATTGGGTCCAATATGGTGCTCCCACATTGGGGAGAACTCTTTAACAAGATCAGCCGGGAGGAATACCCAGAATATGTCCCACACAGTGATGCAGATGTAAGGGTGCTCGACGACCAAGTGTTCCCAAACATCCGACGGTCGTACCTACATATGGTGGCAAGAAGAAACCCCAGTTTTCCTTGCATAGAATTTATGAATTGGCTCATCGACCACATAGACACACAGAAATGTTTAATCAACGATGACAATGGTGGGTGTGTCAGAGTGTTCCTCTCGGTAGAAGTTCAAAAATACTACAAACTTAGAGACCTCAAGGAGAATCTAAACACCTAATTCATGGTGAAGTTCTACGAACGCCATGACACCAGCTGGGTGATGGCCTTATGGTGCAGGGAGGACAAGAATTTCACCAACCGAAGCACTGGATGGTACAGGACAACCAACTTAAGGGAGCCATATGTCTATTTGATGGCTCTCATCTGCCGATTGTACAAAGAGAAAGATTGTTCCAGGTTTTCAGAGGCATGGATGCCTTTAGCATACACAGTTGTGATCGATGGGTGTAACTTCAACTGGGGAGCAATATTCTCCAAGCAACTAAGCATCTGTGTGCAGTAGGCCCAGGCGCCGAAGGAAGGGGAAGCACCAACATTTTACATGGATTCATACTTGCTTGATGTCATGTGTGCCGGAAACATCTTCGCCAACATGAATCTGAGCTGGCATGTTGCAGAACTCTCGGTCCATGTCTACTTCAACGTGTTATGGGAAAGCAGGTATAAGAAATCTTACTCTCTCATCTGCGATGAATTCATTGCCCAAATTTATTTTATTATTTTTAAGAAGGAGTGCCCAAGGCTATCGACGACAACCAAAAATATGATATCCAAGGTAGGCCATTGGTATTTGGACGAGCGTGCCACCTACATCAGGGTGTTCGGGGCCACCAGAGCGCCACATCTCCTACCAGCTCATGTCCTAGACTGACTTGTAGTAGGAGAAATATGCTATCGAACCATATTGTAGGGCTACAATGCCACCCTGGTCAAGGACAAGAAACGAGAATTCATACCCTATGGTTCCCATGTAGGGTTCTACTTGGTAAAGGACATCGCTCAAGCCAAACAAGAAGGGCTAAGCCAACTCGAATTTAGATTCCCGATGGGCAGATTCTGCATGCACGATCCAAAGGGCTTGGTCTTAGAACATCCTTCATAGGTGTCATCCTACTGGTCGTATTCTCACAACAAGTTCAAAGATGAAGTCTTCACAAAGAACACCCTAGACTGGGATGAGGTGGTGCAAAGGATGTCCGACCCGAAAATGACCAGGTTCAAGGCCATGAGCATGGATGAACAAGAGACAACAATAGAGAAGTTGGCTCAAGAGGCCCTTAGAGCCAGAGAAGAAATCAAAGCGACATAGGCAACAAAGGTTTCCCTGGTGGCTCCGGTACAAAACAAGAGACTGTTTATGACACTAGAGGCACATGCAAGGGGATTGCTCCTAATAGAACATGCAAAATGAGTAATTGATTAGCTGTAGAATGACCCATACCTCATAGGAATGACAAGGGTCCCTACCGACAACCCGATTGAAAGTCAGGTAGGTCTAGGTGACCCATAACCAATATAGATTGAAGAGATCATCGAGTTGGATAACCCTAAATTTTCAACGCCACAGGCCGAATCACTAGGGGACATTTCAGATCAAGCAGAGATAGCAAGGAAATTAGGAAGAGAAAGTGCACTAAATCCCCTCCATGACTTAATAAATATCTATGATGATGACGATATTTCAAAGGTTTCCTTGGTGACACCAGTGGAGATCACAAAGGAAAAGGAACCTAAGAAGGCATCTTCCCCAACTCCCAATGCTAAAATTTAAATCCTTCCATAGATTGACCAGGAGGTCGAAAGTGTCTTTGACACTGAGATACTTGATGTATCAGGTACCCAAGTGAATATCCCGAAGGAATAGATAGGGTCAGGTGAACAATAAGAAGGAGTTCCACAACAGGAAATCGACATTTCAACAACCGATTATCAAGCAAGTATCGATCCTTCCCCCGATGCTTCAATTTCAGTTGGTACTTTACCTCCTAATGAGAAACAACCCAAGGCCAAACTTTTGGAACACACAGAAGAGGTTTAAGAACCCAATTGAACAAATATACCTGAGGCTTACTCTAGATTTCTCCATCCTCATCACCACAGAAGAAAAATTGATAAGCACAGAGCATTCCAAGACATTTGAGCTCATCAGTGTAGGGATGAAAATCACAGATTCCACCCTAGATAGAGTGAATAAGGATGAAAAGGAGTTGTCCATTTCACTATAGGAGTTGGAGCATCTACACCATTTGGTGAAATATTATCAGGACTCCACACAGGCCACAGTGTTCTTGAGAAGCGAATTCCAAAACACTTATAGTAATTCACAAATGAGCGGCACCTTTTCACTGCAGGGATAGCCAATTTCCAAGAATACACCCTCATGGCACTGGTGATGTGCAAAGATATGGAAATATGGTATGAGAAAGCACACCAAGTAGTGGAAAGGATCGAGTACATCAACATAGTTCAGCAGGGCCGAGACGTCAAAGAGAACAACATTCGAGTACTGAGGGATAGCAACATCGACTGCATAAATAAGTCCTGAATACTCGTTGAAAATGACCCAAGAACCTCATCAGGAGATCCAAAAGAAGTGGGCCAAATGTGAACAAAGATTGACCAAGATCAATTGGGCGATGAGAGATATCGGCTTACCAGAATCCGGCACACCCGATGAATTTGTCGACTTGCATTACATAGTCAAATTACATGTTGAACAAGACTCATCGTGGGCTACAGAGATAGAAAAGGTGGAGAACATGGCGCCAGTTCAAATGCAACAATTCATGGAACACCCAATCAAGGCCTAGACAATGTTGCAACAGTTTAGTGCTAGAGTAGTCAAGTATTGAGCATGAGCAGTGGAGATAAAAGAGACCCTTTCGGCCCCGATGGACCAGCACCAATTCTCGTATGCCAACACATGCAAGGATCCCTTCGTCAAATGGTCGGAGTACGAGAATATTCATCCACTTAAATAAAACCATTTGATGACTCTTAGAAGATTGAAATATGAAAGTGCCATGTGGCGATATTTTGTTTTACTTAGCTTTCACTTTTGATAGTTATTTTTAGTTAATAATATGTTATAAATAAGAGGATTGACCTGTCATTGGAAAAGACCCTCATTTCGGATTTGTAAAGAACTATTTTAGAGCTACCTTAATTGAGAAGTCATGTTTAGGACCAGATACAAGTTTGTGTTTTTTCATCAAAAGCGTGTGTGAATGGATTTGAAGAAGAATTGTTTCTGATTCTATCTCATGAATGGATGTTGTAATGAGTAAGAGCCTCTAAAGCTCTTGATAAGTTATCTAATTCAATATTTTTATAGTTCTTGTCTCTAATGATGAAAAGTAAATCATTGTGTTATTATGTGATTGATGATTAGAGCTGAGGAAACTATTTTTCTTTCCATCATTTATTGCATGTATGTTCTCTTCTGATAATCATATCTCAGTCAGTAATTGTAACACCACCAGGTTAATGTATTAGTACTAGGCTGGTTGTAGGTGTAAGAATCATTGTCTGCATGCTTGAGAATGTGGGTTATCCTGAGCTCAACCTTCTTCAGTAGTTAATATTTTCCCCTGTGTTACCCCGCTGGTTTATACCAACATTGATATTGTATCGGTCCCACCTATAAGAGAAAATACAAAAAGAGAATGTTCAAACTGAAGGAGGAGCTTTCACAAGAAAACATATTGTCAGTCACTATGTAAAGCCCACCAATTAATTGGTCGGATTGCAAGATCTGGAGAACCATTCCACCATTAAATGTTGTAGAGTCTAATTGGGCCTCAGTGGCGGGTTTGGTTCCTACTGTTGAGTTAAAGGGATTTAGGACCCCTCAACAAAATTGGATCTAGAAGGAGGGCCTGAAGAATGAATGGCTGACGATATTTTTAACACAATATTTCACACAGCATGTAGATTCAAAACAAACCACATGCATGGCTAGTCATTCTCAAGACAACCCACACACACTGAGTACTCCTGAAACGAGTAACTCACCCCAACAAGAGGAATAAACTCTATTCCCTGATATACCTTATTCTCTCCGTCACGAGGAGTTGAACCAGTTTAGAAGAATCACAAGATCTTACGCCCGACAAATCAGAGCACTGCCATTAGCTCTGTTACTTCATCATAGAAAACAAGTAAGAAGACCAGTGGTCGATACCCTCGATCAAGTTTTCGTTCACACAGTAGAAGACATGATAGGTTTCTCCCTCACTGAAATCAAACATCCTCTCAATCTAATCCCCGAAACACCAACCAATAAATGCTCCAAGCCCGACGATTTTTCCGACGAGGAAGGGTTTAACTTAGAACACTTAGCTTCAGGATCGAATGACATGGAAGATAACAATGATCGTAATGAAGAAAGGGGAAACCCACCTTAGAATAATCAACCTTGGTTGGCCATAGATTCTCTGGCCATCCCTGGATGAATACATAACCTTACCCGACATCCAGAGAAGTTACTCCCTAAATTTGACCCTGAAACCTCAGGATTTCCTGAAGACCATATCAAACAATTCATACTAGCTATCAGACTAATGAATGTTCAACATGAAGACATAGTATGTAGGATTTTCCCCTATACTTTTGAGAATTCTACCTCCACATGGTATTTTAACTTATCGGTAGGATCCATAACCAGTTGGATGAAGTTTCAAAAGGATTTTCTAGATAAATTTGTAGAAGAAACCACTATGGGAGCTTTGATGGCCGAGTTGTTTTTCGCCACCATGAGTTCAAAGGATAAAGTTAAATATTTTAATCAACTGTTCACCACTGTCTTAAAAAAATTTCAACCCGAAGCTAAACCCACTCAAGAGTTGCAAATCGAAGTATATGCTAATGCTCTCCCAGCTTCTATTTCCATGTTTGTGAAGAGGGATACCAAAGAAACCTTAGCTGAGAATTTTGAAGAAGCCAAAACAATAGAATTCCAAATGAAGGGATGTAAATAAGGCTGGCTCTCATTAGTTAAGAAGGAAGTTCAACCTCCTCCCAGGAGAGGACTCCTGTTGACTAGACTAGGGAAACAAACAGAACAAGGTCCCAAAAAGGGAAGTGGAGACATATAAGACCTACAACACATGGTTAAGAAGTTGTCGATCGAAATCATAGACATGAAGAGAAGTGCGGGGGAAGGAAACCAAGGCCAGAGGCCCTATAAACCCCTTTCTAAAAGAAATCCACCTTTCAAAGCAATTGAACCCCCCCCCAACCAACTTAAACATCGATCTAGGAAATGTAGCATCTAACTCTTTCTATACCTATAACCAAGAGAAACACTCTGAAAGAGACTGCCCACAATGTGTGCATGCCATGAATTTGATGGAAAACTGGTTTCTAGATGAGGTTTCCCTAACTAAACAATAAAGAAACTCAGTTATGAATATTGTTGATCAGGAAGAAGTTGATCCACCAAAAGAAACAACCATGTTGATATGGGACCCTGACCTACCAATGCCTTCCAATGACCTATTTGGGGTTCAAGAACCACCCGTAGAAGTCTTGGCTATGCAAACACAAAGTAGGGTTCAACCTGTCTCAAATGAAATTACTACGGCCCAAAATTCGAGGGGAAATCCAACTCCCAATCACCCGAAAGCACCTTTTGTTCCCCGAAGAAATCCTATAAACATCCATACACGAGAATCTCCCAAGCTAGACTACAACATAGTAGAAGACTTGAAAAATTTGAAGGCAAATATATCGGTCATGGACATGTGTAAAATCCCTCAGCAAAAGGACTTTTTGTTATAAGCATTGAAATCAATAGAAAATCCTACAACAAGCATTGACCAGGGAGAAAATAAAACTCCCACAGATCTAAGAAATAAACCAACTGTGAATGTCTGCTCTAAAGATAAGAAGGGGAAACATTTTGTCCCACCATTCCTTTTGGCATTTGAAGTCTTCAACATAAACCTCCATAATTGTTTGGTTGACCCAGGAGCATCCTACAATGTTATGCCATCGTCCATTTGAAAAAAATTAAATGAAGTCCCTCTCAAAAGTGATAAACATGTAACACAACCGGACAGAACCCAGGTGAAGGTTATGGGAGAGCTCAAAGATGTAATGATCATAATAGTGACACACACTAAATTTGTTCAAGTAATTGACATCATTGTAGTAGATATCCCAGAAGACTATGGATTGCTACTGAGTCGATATTGGTATGAGAAGTTAAATGGATACTTTAGTATAGACTAGGCTCACCTTTGGTTGCCATTAAAGGGACACATGAATATGATCATAATTGATAGGGAAAGATATCTAAAACACACGGTCACCGACTTGGAAACCTTTAACGAGCCCTCATCGACATATTTTCCCGTGCTAGGAAATTATTCCTGTGATTCTGATTTTAGGAATTTCTACCCCCTCTCATCTGATATCCCTCTTGCTCAAAACTTTGAAATAAGTTTTCAAGAAAATTTTCTAATGATGGTAAGGGAAACCCTTTTCTGTCAAGAACCGATGTTAGAAATCATGGAACATATAGGAGGAAAGAAGGAAAGTGGTATAAAAAAGGAGGCTGATGATTGTTGCTCACAAATGTGGACCTTCTACTTCAATGGATCTAAATCACAAGAAGGGTCAGGGGCAGGGTGCATCCTCATTGACCCAAAAGGTAAATGAATTTTTCTGTCCTGTAGACTATAATTTGAATGCACAAACAACACCGTCGAGTATGAAGCTCTAGTACAAGGGATGATGAAAGCCATAGACTTAAACGTTAAATAATCGAAAGTTTTTGGAGATTTTGAAATCATCGTTAGAAAAGTAAGGAACACTATACATTGCAACTCTCCCCACCTGAGGAATTACCAATAGGAAGTGCATAGACTAATAGAAAATTTTGAAGCCTTCAACATTACAATGACCCCCAGAACAGGAACACTCTTGCTGATTCTCTGGCCACCGCTACCTCAAGTCTATCACCTCTAGAAGACTATGAGGCCTCCTGATTCACTATGGATCTACTCTACAAACCATCGGTTCCCAATAATATTTCTAATTGGAAGGTCTTTGAAGGAGATGAATAGATCATAAACTGTTTTACCAATCATGATAATTTTAAAGACTTGGATATTGACAATGAAGTATTCCAGGAGAAATTAGCAGAAATCGATCCTTATACAGGTCAACCAACTGAAAAACCAAGGTCTCACAGGATATCGAAGGGAGTAGCCAATTTAGAAAACCTTTTCGACCTAAGGGAAAGATTTAAAGGGTCAAAGAACGCAAAGACGGGGAGTTCCTATCCCATGCACGAAATTATAAATTTAGGAACCCTAGAAAGCCCCAAGAATATAAATCTCAGCAAGACAATGTCTAAAGAGGAAAGGAAGGCCTATCTCAAACTTTTCAGACAATATTAAGATGTTTTTGCATTGTCCTACCAAGATTTGAAAACTTATGATACTCGTATCATTCAACACACTATCTCGTTAAAGCCTCAAGTGAAACCCTTCCAACAGAAGATCTGAAAGTACCACCCATCCCTGGAGCCTCTCATGTGTCAGGAGTTAAAAAAATTACTAGATGCTAAGATTATATTCCAGGTTAAACACTCTGCATGGGTAGAAAATTTGGTTCCTGTGAGGAAAAATTCTGGGGAGATATGCCTATGTATAGATTTCATAAACCTCAACAAAGCTTCAGAAAAGGATAACTACCCAGTCCCACCAATGGAGAAACTCTCGCAGACCATGTCTTTATCTAAGATTTTCTCCCTGCTTGATGGTTTTTCAGGTTACAACCAAGTTCTAGTTTGAGAAGAAGACCATTTAAAGACTACCTTTCGAACCAAGTGGGGAACCTTCACTTATAAATGAATGCCCTTTGGGTTAATCAATGTAGGGGCGACCTTCCAAAGGTCCATGGATGTAGTGTTTCAGGGACTAATCAACGAGTGTGTAGTAGTCTATTTGGACGACGTGACTGTGTATTCAAAGAACAAATAATATCACATCCCACACTTAACCTAGATTTTCGAAAGGTGTAGGAAATACGGTATATCCTTAAACCCTAAGAAAACTATTTTTGGTGTCGAGGAAGGTAAACTGCCAGGTCATATTATATCTCAAGCAGGGATTCACATAGACCCATAATGGATTAAGGCTATAGATCAGCGAGTGTTACCCCACAACAACAAGGCTATGCAATATTTATTTGGGAAAATCATTTTCGTGAGAAAATTCACCCCCGATTTCACTTAAACGATTAAACCCTTACAAAAAAATGATTCGTAAAGATGTTGAATTTAAGTGGGATGATGAATGAAAAAGTTATTTCAACAATATTAAGACTGCGATATATCAAGCCCCAGTGTTGTGAAGTCTTGATTTCAACAAAGATTTCTTCCTCTATACTTTCACCTTCGACCAATCGTTAGTTGCAATATTGAATCAAAAGGATGATGAAAACAATGAGGCCCCAGTATCATCCATGTGCACTAATCTCCAGGGGGTTGAACTAAATTACCCTGCTATAGACAAGCATGCTTATGAAGTATACAAGGTAGTGAAACACTTCAGATCTTACATCCTGAAGAACCACACCAAAGTAATCGTGTCTCACCCTGAAGTCTGATCCCTATTCACTCAACATGAGATGGGGGAAAGAAGAGAAAACTGGATGGCAGTAGTCCAAGAATTTGATCTTGATATAAAACGTGCTAAACTGGTTAAGGGACAAGGGTTATGAAAAATGGAAGCTAAAGCCCATGACCAAGTAAATGAAGACCCCTGATGGGAGAATGAATTGGCATTATGGTGTGGTGAAGCTTCATACGTATCCCTAGGGAAAGAGTCTTGGTACAAGAACATGACTTATCTCTTGCATCATGGGACTTGCCTAGAAAACCTAAATCCTAGGGAAAGAGAGCCCTCAGGTTAAAATCAACAAATATCACCTCATAAATTCAGTTCTCTTTCGTGTTAATTATGATGGGGTACTTTTAAGATGTCTTGAACGTGAATATACAGACAAGGTTCTGAAGGAGATCCATGATTTTCCTACAGGTGGAAAGTTCATAGGAAACACTACTGCTCACAAAATACTGAGAGCTGGCTATTATTGGCCTACTCTGTTCAGAGATGCTCACACATACGCTATAAATTTTAAAACCTGCCAAATTAGCGCAAAGAGGGAAAATAGAGCAGCTATCCCACTCCAACATGTGGCCATTACCAGACCATTCGAGCAGTGGGGGTTAGATATCATATGATAAATTAAATTGATTTCCTCAAAACAACATAAATACATACTGACTTCCACAGACTATTTCACAAAATGGGTAGAGCCCATCCCTCTCACTCATGTGAATGAAAAGGCGATGATCCAATTCATAGAGCACCAATTTATCACAAGGTTTGGGATGCCTTCCGTCATTGTCTTTGATAATGTAACTTACTTTTCTTCCACCCTATTAACAAAGTTTTCTCTTGACAAAGAAATCATAATCAGATACTCTGCAAACTATTATCCACAGGGGAATGGAGTGGAAAAATCAACCAATAAGAACCTAGTGAGGATATTAAGGAAAACAATTGCATACCACCATAGGAACTAGCACAATTCACTTCATAACACTTTATGGGATGATAGAGTAACACCCAAGGAAGATATAGGAAATTCCCCATACTTTCTGGTATACAGACAGAAGCCATTCTCCCGAATGGGTTGTATGTTCCATCTCTTCATCTTTCTCAAGATTCTAGAGGAAAACCCTCATTAGTTATACAACAAAGAATTTATACCCTCCTCATGCTCGAAGAAGAGAGGGAGAAGGGAAAATAAAAGTTCATATCTCATCAACAGATAGTTAAAAGGTGGTTTGATAAGTATAAGGCCAAAGAGAATAATTTTGAAGTAGGAGATCTAGTCCTAAAATGGGATAGAGTAAATGAGTCGAAGGGAAAACATTCGAAGTTTAAGAATTTATGGCTTAGACCTTTTCAAGTAGCTAAGAAAATTGGGGTAGGAAGACATTGGTTGCAGAATCTGAGGGGGGGACCTGACGTCCTCCTAGTGAATGGCCAAGCCCTAAAACAATATTTTCATTAAAAAAAAATGTGTGTCTGTGTTTTCATGATGTTTTGTTTTTAGGAAGGCTAATTGCAGAATGCATTTTTGTTTTTGTTTCTTGCTATAGTACTTCTGCACATTCAAATGTTGTGTTTAGAAAGACAATGGTTGACCTCAATTCATGCAATATGATGAACTTTGTTCCTGTTGTTAGTCTCCAATTTTGACCATATTTTTGCCTATATCATGTCATATATACCCGCATTTCATGTCCAGTATCATTCCCTTCTGGCCTTACCATGATACATTTTACATCATTTTTCCCTAAATGGATCTATTCAAGGTATTCATATGATTCAAGTTATTTTTAATGTATTTTGATACTTTAAACTAATATTGATACTAACGTGACATGAGTTAGGTACTTGTTTCCTTGAAACAGATTTATCAATACCAGGTACCGGCTTGCACTTAGTGGAGATGTCAAATATTTGCACGACATTGCCAGATGGGAATGACAGTCTGATTCATATGATTGATTGAGTCATAGCTCAATGAGATGACTCAGAGCGAAATTATAGAACTGTTTTGTTATGATGCTTTATGATTCACGCTTCTTGACACCGCGTGTCATGAAGCTGTGAAATTAGTTTTAACTAACTATGAGTCATTTTAAGATCTAAGATTCGCTTAGTTAAATGAACCTATGTTCAAGACTATTTTGGGAAGGATCTATATAAACTCATATTTCTCTCAAGAAATGTTGGTTATGATATATTATGTTATGCGATTTCTGATAATACAATTGCTATGTGTTGTATCATTTTCTGTTAAATGATTTGAGTTTATTTACGAATTATGGAGCGTGAGGTATGAAACAGTTATGCATGGAATAATTTGAGTAGCTCTGGTTTTGTTTTAGGGCGATTGCACCTCTTGGTTGGGCCCACCAACAGGTTCAATTCGTTGTCTCTTTTCCACATTATAGTTAGTTTATTTCTAGTTCTAGAATCTGGTTAGTTTTTAACTTGAAGTTACTCTGCTAAATTCTGGCTTAGTCATTTTTCATTTAGTTCATTCTCAGTTTGATATTATCTTGTAGATCGTTGAATGTTGGAATGATTTATTTGCCATTATAGAATTTGAAGAATGAACCAAGTGTTGATTGATCTTTCTCCTAGATTAGTCTAGATTTGCTATGTTTTCCAGTTTCTAGTTTGATCATGATTTGAAGATAATTTGAGTTTAGACTTACTCTGTTTTGTTAGGGTAGCTAGCTTATGGTCTGGTTAAAGGAAGATTCCACTACTTGTCTGGTAAAATAGGACATTTATTAGTTTCACCTTTGTTAGATTTAGAACTACTTGATATTTAGATTAAATAAGAAGTTTTTAAAATGTTCTCTCTTTTATGGCTCAGATAGATATGTTGATGACTAGATGTTTAAGTTAATGGTAGATAGCCTTGGGTGATTTCTTTAGAGTAGGAACATAAATACATTTGATTAACTCATAATTGTTTCCATTTGATTAATTAGATAAGATATGATTAGTTTTAAGATAATCAGTAGGATTTAGTTTATAAGAGTAAGTTTATGTATTCTTCTCAAAATAACCTTTAGGTAGAAGTTAGAATCTTACCAGCACATATAGTGTAGCAGCTCTAAGGTCACTTACACTGGTTTGACAATTTAATACAACAGCCTGACATTTTTGGCGTCATTGTCGGGGAGCTGTTTAGAAGGTAAGTTAGAAAATTGATTTGGTTATTTTATTAAATGTATTTGGTTTGGTGTGGTATGTTTAGCAGGTTGACGAAAGAGGAGCTATGAGACGAAGGGTGAGAGCCGACACATTTGTTATCACAGGTTCCTCTGAAACCCAATCTTAGTTTTTTTTTTTATCTAGTATGTTTTCATGAGAAATAGAGATCATAGAGGTAGATTTAGGGGAAACTCAAAACAAAAAAAAGAAGAAACCTCCACCCAAAAAGCAATAGAAACTGAGACTGGAATTTTGGCTGAGGAAACCATAGAGAAAAACATAGAACTAGGAAACACCACATACCAACAAATTCAAATTCCTGGTGATCCAAACTCGGTTGACATAGTTAATCCATAAGAAGTGCAAGCTATTTTCAGGAACCTTGACACTATAGTTTCACAAATAAAAACTACAATTGTTGAATCAAAGGTAATAGGATCCTCAAAAGAACCAATAGGAGATAGTAATTCTGTCAAAAAGAATCCAGAGAGGTGGGATTTCACACCCTCAGCAAAGAAAGATCAGATTGCATATACAAATTTTGGTAATCCTTTTAACATGGTAGAAAGAGGGAGAGAATTGGATAGAAGAGAGAGAGGAGAAATTCATGTTGAAAATGAAGAAGAAGAACAAGTAGAGACTGAGCTAAGACTAGAAACCACCTTTGGGTTTCAAATTTTGGATTTGGTCCAAAATGTCAATATGAAAAATATCCCACCTTCGGCACTACCAACCTTTTATGGGAAAAGTAGTGAAGACCCAGATGTCTTTCTTTTTGAGTTTGATATCCTGTGCAGGAGTTATAAGTATCTCCAGGATGCACATAAGCTGAAGTTGTTTCTTGCTACCCTAAAATATTTTGCATTACATTGGTTCATGAGTTTAGGAGAGTACAACATTAGATCTTGGGAAGATATGAAGACAAAAAATTTAAAGAAGTACCAAGACTATTGTAGACCCAAGGATTCTCGAAATGATATTTTTAAAATGCAACAACAAGATGAACAGAGCCTTGAAGATTTCTTAGAAAGGTTTACATATACTCTTCAAAAATCCAAATATAATGATCTTCAAGATTAAGCAATCAAGACTCTTTTCTTAAAAGGGGTTTCAGATGAATACATTGACACTCTCAACTTAATGGCTTTAGGAGACATTTATCAGAAAGACTTTGAAGCACTCAGTGAACTATGTAGAACTTACTCGAGAAGTAGGGGGAAA
>ML858101.1:7369-19732 GCA_009831015.1 Picea engelmannii
CCACAATTTTATTTTAAAAACATATAACTATGTATGAATAAACAATATATATATATATATATATATATATATATATATATATATATCCAGTCCTCAAACCACGCATCAGTCCTGAATCAGTCCTTGAACCACGTATCTACAATCTCACAACACAGATGTCAACAACAACATGTCAAGGTATAATTCAAAGACAGTGTGCCAAGCATCACACAAAAGCCACGTGCTCTACCAAGCCACGAGGAGGAGGGGATCGTGTCCCATTGACTATGTGTAATGAAAAAAAAAATATTAGTATTAACAGTATAATATATATATATATATATACAAATATATAAAAAAAACTCTATTTTCAAATCTTGCATCTGTTTCTAACAAAACCTATTTGAATGGCTCCAACCGAGGAGGAGGTTGCAAGTGATAGGGAGAATGTTTTGACTAAGATCAATGAAGCAATGGAAAAAGGGGAGTCAATATATGGATGTTTTCCACATTCAGTTTTGGATCTGGTTTCTAAAAAGAATTCAAGAGCTTATTGACAAAAGTACAGAGGTTATCGCTTTGCGGAAGGCATGTACCAATGCATTTCAATTGTATTCCAAGATAAATCCAACTCCCTCAACGAAATCTATAAAACGAGAAAAGGGATTGCCTCGAGAAGGGTTGCATCTGATTTTTAAAAATGAAATTGGGACTAACGAGGCAACTGCTTTAGCTTTTTCTAAGCGCTTAAAATAATTCTGGACAAAGTAGACAATTCTGGAGACTGAAGGGGAAGCAGCAAAAGAAAAACATCTTCTTGGTATCGAGTTTACCTACAACGACCATTACACAAGTATCAAACAATGAGCTCAAAGTCACAAGGTAGTGCACAAACAATCTAGGACCCAAGCAAACAACCACAACAAACAATCCATCACCCAAGCGAGTAGCCACAACAAACAATCCAACACCCAAGCGAGCAGCCACAATAAACAATCCAACACCCAATCGAATAGCCACAACAAACAATCCAACACCCTACGAACAACCACAACAAACAATTTGCAGACCATGTGCCAAGCCATGGGGAGGAGGTGCAGGAACCAAGCTCGCGACCAAGCGCCAAACACATATACCAAGTCCCGAAGCCATATTTCATGACCAACTATTCAATACACAACACCAAGCCAGTGCACAAGCTCCAAACCAAGCCACCAGGGAGACTCCATTATCTGCCCAACTGTTCAATACGCAATACAAAGTCCAGTGCATAGGTTAGTGCACCTACATACAACACATGTCAATATTCAATGTCGCGCTGAGCGTCAAACTCAAGAACACTATACCTACCTCATGTACAGAGACTATGCGCCAAGCCATGAAAGAGGATCTCGTGAGGGTATAGTTGCATCCTGCAGGCCTTTGCCAAGCCACGAGAGAAGAGCCTCCAACCATTACTGTAACCCTGGCCGCACTTGCAGAGTGAGAGAGGCGGAAAAAGAGAAAAGCCTTATGAGAACGAGTGTAGGGTTAGGTTTAGGTATGGAAGGCGTTGGAGGAAGCAGGGTGGGCACATGGACTTCATGCGTGCCCTCACCTAATTAATAATTTTTTTTTTATTTTTATTTTAGTTTTTATTTTTATATATTTTATTGATTTGTTTATTTTATTTATTTTATTTAATTATTATTTCAAAGTATTTTAGATTAGAAAATTAAAAGAAAGATGGATAAATTAAAGTATTATCAGATTTAAAATTTTAATTGTTTAAATTAGTTAAAAAAAAATATTGTGTTTAATTATGTAAATTAAACATATTTAAGTTTAAACACATTTAAATTTGTGTTTTAAATTAATTATAAGTTAATTAAATTTATGAGGTGGCTAAGTTTAAACATATTTTAATTTGTGTTTTAAATTAATTATAAGTTAATATGATTAATCAAAAGTGGTTAATCAAAGGGAATAATTTAAATTAAATTAATGATTAATTGGGTACTTAATAAATTAATTAATAATAATATTAATTTACGGGATTAAATGAATGAGTTGATTAAGATGATTGGAACTTAGGTTAAAGGTTTAGTTTAGGTTTTTTTTTTTAGTTCTTAATAATTAATCAACTTTAGGTTGAAAATCACCTTAATGGGTTTTAAAACGCAACGTATAAGGACTTAGACCAAGATAAGCAGGAGGGGGGGGGGGGGNTATTAATTTACGGGATTAAATGAATGAGTTGATTAAGACGATTGGAACTTAGGTTAAAGGTTTAGTTTAGATTTTTTTTTTAGTTCTTAATAATTAATCAACTTTAGGTTGAAAATCACCTTAATGGGTTTTAAAACGCAACGTATAAGGACTTAGACCAAGATAAGCAGGAGGGGGGGGGGGGGCTTCATGCGCACTAGGCAGGAAAGTTAAAGAAATTGGCGAGTATGGTGCAAAGATAGCGTAGCTACCAAGCAAGAGAGTCAGTAATTTTATTAGGCGAAGGCATCAAGCTTAGATTCTTAACCCTAACCTAGCCACTCCCCTAAAGACAGTAACGTCTGTTTACAGACAAGTAAAAAAAAAACTTACGCCTAACCCTGTTTTCCAGTTTAAGTTGCGCAAATATGAAATGTCCTTGAACTCACCCTGACAACTTTGGTTGATGCAAGTTAAATCATACAGGATGGTTAGGACTCGAGGAAATCAAGGCAAAGGGGCATCGTTGCAGGGATCACCAACACCGCCACCATCATCGCCTGAACTAGCTCTCATACTGCGCTCTTTGGAAGCCATAAATGAGACTTTAAAGGGGCGTCAACCAACAGGGATCGAAATGGAACCCCCACCATCTAGAATGGGTAATCCAGAAGCATTGAGGGATTCAGGGGGAGGACCTTCACTCGAAGACATCACTAGAAAACTGCAGAAGATCAAACTTTTGGAGTTCGTCGGGGGTCATGCCAGGGAACGTGTCGAGGCGTGGTTGCAAGACATGACAAGGTGTTTTTCCCTAAGAGACTATGCATCCACTTCAAAGGTGAGGATAGCGATTTTTTAGTTGAGAGACAGTACCTTGAACTGGTGGGGCAACCTGGAAATGAAACTGCATCTTACCTTAGACACCATATCTTGAGAACTTTTCGAGGAGAGGTTTCAAAGGAAATATCTGCCAGCTTACTATGAGGAACAATTTGTAGGAGCATTTCATGCCTTAGTACAAGAAAACATAACCATAGAAGAATATGAGATGAGGTTTATGGAATTGGTCAAATATGTTTCATATATGGATAATGACCAACGATAGGCAGAACGCTTTATATATGGGTTAAACACTAAGATAAGGGCTATGGTGCGAATGTGGAAACCCTCTTTGGTAGCAGAAGCTATGGAAAATGCGCATTCTGTGGAGGAACACATTAAGTTAACCGGAGCTACAAGACCGACCTTTTTGTATCGTCCTGGATTCGTGGGAAGGCCCCTAGGACATTTCCCAAGCGAGGGGGCTCAAGGCCACCTCCATATGGTAGTAGAGTCGCACCAAGGATAGTAGCCACAGGGATTTCAATGGAAGCGAGTGTTGCATTTCGTTCATCACCAACGATGGAGGCAGGTCCACGGCCATCTCAAGAAGCAGCTAGTAGGGGTAGGGGTTCCAGGGGAAGGAACTCATTTCAGAGACAGTCACAGAACAATGCACAGGTTCAATCCTGTGTTACCTATTGGGGGTGTGGAGGACCCCATTACTAGCGTGACTGCCTAGAGTTACAATCAGGATTTGTGCATAGAGAAGGAAAGGCCCCGATGGGAAGAGTAAGTAGCAGCCACCAGATTTACACAGTGGTTAATAATCACCAGGCCAAACATCAATCCACGGTGGTGGAGTCATCAGGTACACTAAATCATATCAATGTTAAGATTTTATTTGATTCTGGTGCGACAGATAGTTTCATTTCACCATCTGCATTAGAAAAGAGTGGGTTGGTAGCCTACAAGCATGATGACTTTAAACAAGTCAAGATGGCTTCGGGGGAAAAACAAGTAGTAGGACCTAGTGTTGATAATTGTATAGTAGACCTGGGAGTGTGTACTACCAGGTTGAAGGTATACGTCACTTCTCTCAGGGTGTATGACCTAATCATTGTAATGGATTGGTTAGAATCTCATCAAGCTTTGGTAGATTGTTTCGCAAAAAGGGTGCTTTGTGTCGACGATGAAGGAAGACCAGTAGAGATCTAGGGTGTATGGAGAAAGGTGTCATTACACTTTATCTCAACTATGAAGGTTAAGCGATGCTTGAGACAAGGGTGTCGACTATATCTAGTGGATGCAGTGAATGAAAGGAAGGGACCCTCCTTGGATCAGTACCTGGTATTGTCAAAACTTAAGGATGTTTTCTCGAACGAGTTACCAGTGTTACCTCCTAAGAGGGAGCTTGATTTTACTATTGAGCTAAAGCCTGGTGTAGAACCAATTTCCAAGAATCTGTACCGGATGAAAGCGCCGAAAATTTGTGAGTTGCAAATGCAGTTGAAAGAGTTACTAGACTTAGGGCTAATAAGGCCCAGTGTCTCACCTTTGGGTGCACCAGTAATTTTTGTAAAGATGGTTCCTTACAATTGTGTATAGACTATAGGGACTTGAACCATGCTACAGTGAAAAATAGGCACCCAATGCCGCAAATAGATGACCTCTTCGATCAGATGAAAGGAGCAGCGATATTCTCAAAGATCGATTTGTGATCAAGGTATCACCAGTTAAGGATTAAGGAAGGCGATATTCCTAAAACTTCCTTTCGAACCCGGTTTGGACATTATGAGTTCTCCGTAGTACCTTTTGGATTGAACAATGCGCCAGTAGTATTCATGAGCCTCATGAACGATGTATTCCGAAAGTACTTAGACCGTTTTGTACAAGTATTTCTAGATGACATCCTCATCTATTCCAAGAATGAAAGAGAACATGAGGAACACTTGCGAATGGTGTTGTCCTACCTTAGAAATAACAAATTGTATGGGAAGTTGTTGAAGTGCTCCTTCTTCCAGAAAGAGATCCACTATTTAGGTCATATCATTTCTGGTGAAGGAATCTCTATGGACCCAGAAAAGGTTAAGGCTATTATGGAGTGGCCAGTGCCAAAAAATGCCCATGTCGTGAGAAGCTTCATGGGGTTAGCAGGTTATTATCAGATATTTGTGGAAGGATTCTCAAAAATAGCAAAACCCATCACCACTTTTCAGTGCAAGGGAGTTAGGTATGAATGGAAAGAAGAATGTGATAGTTCATTCATCGAGCTTAAGAGGTTACTAACTAGTACACCAATTCTATGAGTGTTGGATATGGAAAAGGACTTCACAGTCTACACAGATGCCTTGAAGCAAGGTTTGGGGGTCATGCTAATGCAGGATGGAGGAGTGATATCTTATGCATCAAGGAAGTTGAAGAAACACGAAGAGCTTTACGCTACTCATGATTTAGAGTTGGCAGCTATAATGCTAGCTATGAAACTTTGGAGGAACTATCTTGTGGGGAAAAACTTTGAGCTCAAAACGGACCATCAAAGTTTAAAACATATCTTCACTCAAAGGGATATAAATTCCAGACAAAGGCGATGGAGTGAGTTTATGAGTGAGTACGATTTTGGTATTTCATACATCAAGGGAAAGGAAAATGTGGTCACATATGCCTTGAGTAGGAGACCACGTGTCTTCTCCTTGGTACCCTTAAAGGTCAATCTGAGGGAACATGTGTTGACGGAAGTCCAAGGAGACAATTGGTATTTAGAGGTTACTTCAAACCTCTAGAGTGGGAGGAAATTAAATCCAAAGTATGAAGGATATAGTTTGGAAGCAGGCGGACTATTGAGATATCGGGGAAGGATGTACATCCCTGAAGATGGGGATATTCGAAGAATCATACTAAAGGAATCCCATAGAGAACTTTATTGTTCGCATCCGGGTGTGAAGAAGATGTACGCAGACATGAGGAGGCTCTTCTTTTGAGTAGGCATGAAGCGCGATGTGGTCCATTTCGTCGCCAAGTGCCTAGAGTGTCAACAAGTGAAAGCCGACCACCATCACCTGACAAGCCTCCTACAACCACATGATGTTCCTATGTCCAAGTGGGAAGTCATCTCTATGGATTTTGTTGTGGGGTTTCCACTCACATCTCATAGACACAATGCCATTCCTGTGATAGTTGATAAGTTAACCAAGAGTGCTCATTTTATTCCGGTTAGAGACACTTACGATGTCACTAATGTGGCACATTTGTTTGTAAGTGAGGTTATCTGTTTGCGTGGGATACCTAACAAGATCATTTCAGATAGGGACTCCAGATTCACTTCCAAGTTTTGGACAAGTTTGCAGTCAGGGTTGGGGATCCAGTTGAACTTAAGCACAACTTATCATCCTAAAACAGATGGGAAAACTGAGAGAGTAAATAAATTCATGGAAGATGTGATTAGGATGTATGTCATGGATAATCAAACCCATTGGGAGAAGTACCTACCTTTGGTAGAGTTTGCCTACAATAACAATTTTCATAGCTCCATCGGAATGCCACCCTATGAAGCTCTATATGGAAGGCCATGCAAAACTCTGTTGAGTTGGGATAGATTAGAAGACCGAGTAACAATTGGGCCAGAATTTATTCAAGAGATGGAGGAACAGGTGATTTAGATTAGGTAGAGACTAAAGGAAGCACAGGATAGGTAGAAAAGTTATGCGGATGCACACAGGACCAACCGAAGTTATAAAGTGGGAGACCAGGTTTTCATTCATATCAGGCCTAATAAGAGTACCATTCAGTTCGGGAAGGGGACAAAGTTGTCACTTTGATTTATAGTACTGTTCATAATCCAAGAGAAAATTGGACCCGTTGCCTATCGTCTCATACTGCCACCCCACTTGCATAAAACTCATAATGTTTTTCATGTATCTGTTCTACGTCATTATGTTGTTGATGAATCCCATAAGCTAAATTGGAAGGAATTGTAGGTATTGGATGCGAGAACTCTCACGGTAGAAGAATTACGTATATTGGACCATAGAGTCTGACAGCTCAGGAACTGTCTAGTAGACCAAGTTAAGGTCCAGTGGGACAAGTATAGTCCAGGATCTGCTACTTGGGAAGATGCTGAGACACTACAATGAGATTATCCCTCATTTTTTTTTACCACCTCGAGAATATGTTTCTCGAAGGTTGGGTGTATGTAACACCACCTTTTGACTTAGACAACCAGGATTGATTGAGGCCTACACACCTTTATTTTCTATTCACAGTGAAACTATTAAATGATACACTTGAACTTTTAAGACGTATGAACCTTTATGAATGTTTAAATGTTATTGATGATGATGGATATGATGCGATCTACCATGTGAATGAAAATTCTATGAATGTTTAATTGTTATTGATGATGATGGATATGATGCGACATATTGTGTGAATGAGAATCCCATGAAGGTTTAAATGCTATTAGAATGATGTTGGATATGATGCAATCTATTTTGTAAATGATAATTTTATGAATAGGTGTTGTCAATTGGATTAGGAGATATTATCAGATATATTTCTAACTTGAAAACTTTGATGTTAAAATTGTTGGTACGTGGATACCGAATTGAAATCATGGTTGTATGAAATTACATGATGATAATTCCTAGAAATGTATGAGTTTGTGTTACAGACTAAACTGGAGGTTATAGGCTATGAAATAACCAAGGGTAAATGATGATGAAGTGGATGTCATGACCACTGGCCGAGAAACAATATGGTATGAATCTTTGTATGTGAAATTATATTGGTTTGGATGCATTGCTATGTTATGGACCAGTGCAGGATTTCAGGTGGAGAGATTGCCCAAAACTGAATAGACGATGAAAAAAATCCCAGCAACACAGTGCCACTGTAAATTCCATTGTAGGGTGTGGACCATAGTTATGATTAGGAAGGGTGGAGGCATTTCCCACCGTCTATCCTCCGAAACCTCAATTCATGGGAGGACGATGTTAGCTCATGCTCCCCTAGATGTGTGATGATGACTGTCAGTTGCCTGCTGGGGAAGCTTGGTCAAGGTAGTGACACTTCCACTTATGGGTTATATTTGGAGTTAGGTCAATATAGTTAATTCTCTAAGATAGTCCAGCAGAGGAAGGATAGGAATGGAAGATGGAAGTAAGTTAGGGAGGAAGGATGAGTAGAAGTAGTTGAGAATGTATGGAGATTTGTCTTACGGTGGAATTTATTGTTTTTCCTTCTGAAAAGAAAGTGTGTATATATATGAATATTCATAATTATGTAACTAAACTACAATTGTCTAAATAACATTGTTGAGCTAGATAATAGTAATTAAAGGATTTCGCAAAGATTTGATTGGTTTATTGTCTTTTATAAAATGAATAGTCTTGTTGAATGGATTGGATGCATATGGAAATTACTATAGAGATGATAGTTATTGATATTAGTACATGAACAAGACTTGTATGTACTAGATACACATGCATTTCTTGCAGATGTACACTAGTATGAATGAGTTTCTTGGCTTACTTACTAATAATGACGGTTATTTGTTATGAATGTGTGAACCATGTTTCTTTTCCCTTGTATCATAAAATACTTTAAATTCGGGACGAAGTTTCTTGAAGGGTGGGTGTATGTAACAACCCCAGTTAAATAGTTGCATAAGGTTTATCAAGTATAGTTAATTAAATAATTAATTGTCCTAATGTGTATTAGTTAAATAATGATTATTTATTTAATAATATTAATTAATTAATTATTTATTAATTTTTTAATATATGTTGATTAATTAATTAATTGATTAATTAACACATTTAAGGTTTGGGTAAAGAATTAAAGGCTTAATAATTTTAATTTATTTATTAGAAAACTTAAACGTATGAAGGGTAAGGCATTAAATGGATGGATAGGGTATTGAATGGAGGGATAAGGTATTAAATGGAGGGATAAGGTGGGTGGCATTAAAGGAAGGAAGAGGCGGTGAATGGGGGGAGGATATGAGGGGGCAGGGGCCTTCAGGAGAGGATTATGAAATTTTGGGGAGAGGAAGCATTATTGGGAGAGAAGGACTATATTTTCTGTTTGGTATTTTTCTGGTCTGAATTTTGGGTGGATTGTTACAAGGGTGCCCCAGGTTAATGGGAGTTTTGGGCATGGGGGCCAGGAATAGTCACGAAATCCTGGAGCTAGGGAGCTGGATAGGCTTTGTTCCTAGCTGGTAGGGAGGAAAGATTCAGTTTTGGGCAGAGCAATAGAGAGGAAAACTGGATATTAGGGAATTAACATCAGACAAAGGTATGTATTTTAGTGATTATGATGTGTTACGTGATGGTTATGTTATTTACTTTCATGCTGTGGATAAATTAATTTATGCTGAATAAGTTATGGTTAAATGTTGAAGATTAAATTGTATAGAAAAAAACATAAATATACTCTCTATTCTTTTAACCTGGGTTTTATAAGGCTATGTGGGGACAGAGACCTTACACCACTATAATATATTATGTATATCATGTATCATGAAACAATATCATACAAAACTCTAATCCAAGATCTCTCAGTACAATACAATCATGTCACACTGTCATACACAAATCAACAAATACATGTGCCAATTCTCTGTGTCCAAACAACCTGCCTCCTCTGCACAAATCCCTACAATTATAATTATCACAATAATGAAATCAAATTACCTAGTTTTCACATGCTCATAATCATATCCACTGCATGTGTGATCAAATCATAGCTGATAGTCAAACTGTCCCTTTCACCTGTTATCTCAACTGGGTCTCCACTGGATTTGGCATGCATGTAGTTAACCATGGTGAATCGTCAGTTGCATGTGAGTTCATTGATTGTGAATTAATGAATAATTAATTAACTGAACTTTCACTAGTGCAAGTCTAGTTACAACTAGTACAACCGATCTTAACTCACTTAACTACACTTATAATTCTGTTACAACACCAAATCACTCAGTTATAGATGAGATAATAGATTAATATTTATTGTCCAATTTATTTAAGGGAAAAGTAAATTAGACACATGTTTCTTGTTGACTTTTCAACAAGAATACAAAGAGAAAAAGAGGGAAGCCAGTTCAAGTATACTTCTCATGAGTGGGAAGGAACTCTTGAAAGAAGTCAAGAAGGAAAAATAAATGTAGTTTGTTGTAGTGAGGAAGCCTAGAGTTATCCTTACAAGTACTTATGTGGAAGATTTTCCTATATAAATCTAGGAACTGTTAGAAAACTGTGTTGACATAGTAGTCGATGAGTTACCTCACTCATTTCCACCCATTAGGAGTATAAGCCATCATATTGACCTTATTCCAGGAGCTAGTCTACCAAACAAAGAAACTTATAGGTTGACACTTAGAAAAAATGAGGAAGTCAAAAATAAAGTCCAAGAGTTGTTGGATAAAGGTTTAGTCAATGAAAGCCTAAGCCCATGTGTAGTACCAACTGTGTTAAGTCCAAATAAATATGGAGGATGGAGAATGTGTACAAATTCCATATCCATCAATAATATAACCATTAGGTATAGATTCCCTTTATCGAGTATGGATGATTTGATGGATTGTTTGAGTGGAGAGAGATATTTTTCCAAGATATAATTGAAGAGTGGATATCATCAAATAAGAATGAGAGAGGGAGATGAATGGAAAACAACATTCAAGACAAATGAAGGATTGTTTGAATGGTTGGTTGTGCCATTTGGGCTAACAAATGCACCAAGCACATTTATGATATTGATGAATGAAGTGTTGAAAGACTTCATAGGGAAATTTGTCATAGTATATATGGATGGCATACTAATCTTCAGTAAGACAAAGGGAGAACACTTAAGACATCTGACAGTAGTGATGGAAAAGTTGCAATAGGAAAAATTGTTGATAAATCTAAAGAAGAGTTCTTTTATGAAGACATAACTCATATATTTGGGTTTTTTGATTTCTTCAAATGAATTGAAGATGGATCTAGAAAAGGTGAGAGAAATCAAATAATGGCCATCGCCAAGAATCATATTTGAGGTAAGAAGTTTTCATGGGTTAGCAAACTTTAATAGAAATTTTATTAGTAATTTCAGTGGTATATATGCACCCATGCTAGACACTGTGAAGAAGAAACACAAGTCTTTT
This sequence comes from Picea engelmannii, assembly GCA_009831015.1. NCBI lineage: Eukaryota > Viridiplantae > Streptophyta > Pinopsida > Pinales > Pinaceae > Picea > Picea engelmannii. Next base: position 18,501 of record ML858101.1, read on the forward strand.
AAATGGACAGAGGGAGATGAAAAGAGTTTCAAAGTGTTGAAAGAGAAAATCACAGAACAACCAATTTTGGTCTTACCAGATTTTGGAAAAACATTTCAAGTGAGATGTGATGCAAGTGGATTAGCTATTGGAGTAGTCTTGAGTCAGGATAATAGGCCAGTTTTTTATTTCAGTGAGAAATTGAATGATGCCAAGAAGAATTATTCCACACATGAAAAAGAATTTTATGCAGTGATTCAAGCTTTGAAGAAGTGGAGACACTATCTAATTCCCAAAGAATTTGTCTTGTATAGTGATAAGCAAGCTTTGCAGTTTATTACTAGGCAAGAAAAGTTGAATCAAAAACATGCTAAATGGGTAGAATTTATGTAGAATTTTACTTTTTTCATTAAACAGATTGTTGGAAATGCTAACAAAGTTGAAGATGCTTTGAGCAAGAGGAGTTTTATTGTACATGAATTCCAAGTGGAGAGCTTAGGGTTTCAACACCTCAAGAATATGTATAAAGAAGACACAGATTTTAAGGAAGCTTATGAGGCATGAAATAATCCTTTTTGGGAGACAGAAGCCCATGGACTGAATGCTTGATCTAGGATGGATTAGTGTTCAAGGGAAGCCAATTATGCATACCAGAATGCTCAATGAGAGATACGTTTCTGAAGGAGAAACACATTGGAGGTTTATCTGGACATTTTTGTCACAATAAAACATTTTCACAGCTAAAAAATTTGTATTATTGGCCGAGCATGAGAGAAAAGGTGAAAACATTTGTGAACAAATGTAGAATTTACCAAAATGAAAAAGTAAGACAATAAAACACTGGTTTGTATCAACCATTACCAATTCTAAAAAGGTCGTGGGATGCAATCAGTATGGATTTTGTTTTGGGATTGACTAGAACTCAAAAAGGGAGCGATTCCATATTTGTTGTGGTGTACAGATTTAAAAAAATGGAACATTTCATACCATGACAGAAGACAAACGATGCTACACATAGCCAAAAAAAAATTCAGATAAGTAGTGAGACTGCATGGATTGTCGAGGAGCATAGTCTCAGACTGCAAGATACCAGATATATAAAATATGCAGAACAGAAACAAAATGCTAGAAATGACAGAATAACAGTAAAATATCCAGCATGATCTTCACAATACACAGAAATGATATATGAAATAGCAACAGAAATAGCACTTTGAATCAGATAGCAATGTTCACAGGCCTCTTCGAGGGGG
>ML858101.1:33974-46891 GCA_009831015.1 Picea engelmannii
AGTTAAGTGACCTAAAGGATGAAAGTATAAATAATATAGCAATGGTCTCTTGTAGATCATCCTTTTTGTGGATCAATGGAGAGCTTCTTGTGGGAATATATTTTGGAGTATTGAAGGAGAGCTTCTTGTGAGAGCTTCTTGAGAATTTTTGGTGTGGAACACTTGAGGATATTGAATATATATAGGTGAATGAGGTAAACAAGGATATATAAGCCGAAATTCTAAGGAAAGTGAAGAAAAGAAGACCTAAATGCAAGGAAGGATAAATTCTTTTGATGGTGCTTTCTAAGGTATGTTATTTACAAGTCATCTCACCATTTTCACTATAATGTTTTTTCTATAATGATTCAGATATTTAAATTGCTATGAAAGTGATACAACATAGCCAAGTATTTGTGGTTAAAAATTCATTTTGTGGGTCATTTTATTTTTGGAGTTACACTCCATGGAAAATAGGGTTTGTGGCTAGTCCTGAAACTAGTCAAAATCAGGTGTTTCAGGTAAAAACATCATAACTTCTTCATAACAGATCCAAATTCAGTGAGACAAAATGTGTTGGTTAGGGTAAAGGCGTTAGTATTCTCTATAATATTTTTAGATCATTTCATCAAATATTTTTTGCGGTGCATGCTCTACAAGGTCGTTATCTAGAATAAACCAGAATTCAGCAAGGCATGCCATTTTTGCTATAACTCGTTTTCTGAGAGGTTCAAAGTAGTTCCACTTGGAGGAATTTATTAAAACACACTGAAGAACATTTTGTATCAGTTTCATATATTTATTCAGTACAGGTACAAATTTATGATTATTTCAAGTTAGGGTTGTTGACTAATCCAAAACTAGTCATGGTTGAGACAAGAAGTTGATGAGTTGGCACATACATGATGTGTATAGTTGATGATGTTGATACATATTGATGAGTCATTTCTAATGAGTAGTTGACACATGATTGGTATATACTTGGTACATGGTTGGATGCACTTGTTTATGGTACATGTTGATTACAGGTTGTTTGGCACAGGTTGGTGCGTGGTTGATGGTCTTGTTTATGGTACAGATTGATATCTGTTGAGGATTTTTGCCTCATCTCAGTTGGTGCTGATAATGTAAGTTGAGTCTTTCATATAGATATGATGCTCTTGTAGATTTGTACTTTATTCATTTGTTGCTGAAAAACCCCCAGATTGAAGTCCATAATAAAAAGAAAAATTGTACATGCATCTTGTGTTCCTTGTGGAGATGATTCGTTGATGATATATTGCTGATATATGTTGCTGATATGTATTCACACCTAACTTATTATTAATGACAACAATGAGTAATGAGTAAATGTTGAATGATAACTAATGAGTTTTGTGTAAGAGGGAAGTTTTGGGAAAAAGATCCCCACACTCACTCACCCCCCCCTCTAAGTGTGTTAGGTGTGTCCAACATGGTACTATAGACAGGATAAATATCTACAACATGCAGGGTTCAGAAAAGGAAGTGCAGACAACAACCTATACATAAAGGTAACTCAAGATAGTATTTTATTAATTGAAGTTTATGTTGATGATATTATTTTTGGAAGCAATGATGAGATGTTAATCCAGAATGCAAAGGATATGTAGAATGAATTTGAAATTTCATTACTCATAGAACTATCCTTCTTTTTGGGTCTTCAGATACGTCAAAGAAACCAAGGAATTTTTATTTCTCAAACTATGTATATCAGAGAAATTCTAAAGAAGTTCGGAATGGAATATTGAAAACCAGTTACCACTCCTATGCAAACCAGTTGCAAGTTGAGAAAATATGATGATTCAAAGTCTATAGAAAAGAGGCAATACAAGTCAATGATTGGTAGCTTACTATATGTGACAACATCTAGACTATATGTAATCTAGGTAGTTGGACAGGTGGAATGAGTTCAAGGAACACAAGAGTTTTGATTATGGTATCCAAAAGGAAAGGATCTATCAATTATTTCTTACACAGATGCAGATTGGGCAGGTTTCATTGATGACCAATGAAGCACTAGTGGAGCAACGTTCTACTTGGGTGATTTTTTAGTATCATGGTTATGTAAGGAAAAATTATCAGTATCCTTATATACAAACGAGGTAAAGTATATTGCAACAACAACATGTTGTACACAGTTTCTATGGATGAAACAAACTCTGACAGATATACAGGTTGAGTATGATGATCCCATTCCAATCTGTTGTGATAATACAAGTTCCATCAGTATATCAAAGAACTTAGCGATGCACTCCAAGATGAAGCACATTCCAATAAAGTACCACTTTCTATGGGAACAAGTTGCAAAGAAGAACATTAGAGTTGAATATGTGGGAACAAAAGAACAAGTGACAGACATCTTTACAAAATCGCTTCCAAGAGAATCCTTTGAGTATCTTCGCCAAAGACTCGGAGTAATTTCTACTCCAAAATGAATTCTTTTGAATGCTTATCTTATATGTCTTAGATATACACAAAGAAACACCATAAAGAGGACAGTTCAGGTTGGGAGATCAGTTTCAGGAAGAGTTCAGTTAGAGGGAGTATCCCAATGGACAGTTCAGTTAGGAGGAGAAACACCAGATGGAAAGATACCTTTTCCATTGATGACAAAGGGGAAGAGATTTATCAGATGCAGACTTAGAGAAAGAGCACATAGGCATGGTTCCAGGGGGAGTGATGGTCATAGGGGGAGCATGAGTGATATGACTTCAGTATTACATTAGATTGTTTCCATCAATGCCAAAGGGGGATATTGTTGATTATTTGGGTTGGTTGTCATTGATGTAAACCCTTGAAAAAAGTCTGGTAGAAAATTTTGGTAGCACAAATATTTGGGTAATGGATCCAATTTTGTTTGATGGATAATGGTATGAGTTTTGATATATTTTCATGTAAGACTATTCCATATGGATATTACATGTCATTCCATTTCCATTGGTATGTGGAACGTCACATAAATCCTCATGGTTAGAGAGTTATTCCCATGTGAAGTTGGAGAACCCTCATGAGTCATATAGAAGCCCCAAAAGGTCAAAGTAGTCAAAGTGGTTTAATAGATTTTAGAAGGTAAATAATAAAGTGAAGTGATGAGTGTACTATAAGTCAAAGTGAATACAAAATAAATTATTTAAATAATAAATTTAATGGATAAATTACTAAGTGGACAAGTGGTTAGAAGTGGGTTAACCCTAAAATAAGGAAAGTGGGTTAAAATGGTTAAAAGGTAACCCCTTGAGGAAGCTACATGAAAGTATAAATAAGAGGCAAGGCTCTCTCATTTTAATCACAATTGAGCATATTGAATATCTACAAGTTACTAAGGTAGCCAAAGTATATCTAAGATGAATTTCAGAGGGAAGGTGAAGTAAAGAAGGCCAAAATTCAAGAGAGGATAAATTATTTTGATGATTCTTTCTAAGGTATGTTATTTACAGGTCATCTCACCATTTTCACAATAACATTTTTTATAGAATGATTTAGAACGTGAAATTGGGAGAACATTGAGGAAACATATCCAAATAGTTGTGATACGAATTTCAACTCGTGGGTCATTGTAGTTTTGGAGTTACACACCATGGAAAATAGGGTTTGTGGCTAGTCCTGAAACTAGTCGAAAACAAGTGTTTCAAGTAAAAACATCATGACTTCTTCATAAAAGATCAAAATACAGTAAGACAAAATGTATTGGTTAGAGTACAGTTTGTAGTATTCTTTGTACAATGTTTAGATCCATACAACAAATATCCCTTGTAGGACATGCTCTACAAGTTCTCTCTCTAGAATAAGCCAAAATTCAACAAGGTATGCAATTTTTTCTATAACGCCTTTTCTAAGAAGTTCCAAGTAGTGAAATATGGAGTAATTACATAAAAGACACTGAAGAAAATTGTGTACCATTTTCAGATATTTATTCATTACAGGTAATAGTTATGATTAAAGGAATTTAGGGTTTTTTACTAATCCAAAATTAGTCATGTGAGACTAAAGTAAAGTTTGATGAAAATGCTAGTCTCTTATTCTTAAAGTTAAGGAAGGTTTGCAGGTATGTGATCATATACACCAGGTCTATTAAAAAGTTACAAATCAGATTTGGATGATGAAATTGATGAGCGCTTTTGGTTGAGGTACATGTTGGGTACATGGTTGAGACAAGTAGTTGATGAGTTGGCACATACATGAGGTGTGTAGTTGATGATGTTGTTACATATTGATGAGTCATGGTTTATATGTATTTGATGCATGATTGGTACATATTTGGTGCATGGTTTATGCACTCATTGATGGTACAGGTTGAGGTACAGGTTGGTGCATGGTTGATGCACTTGTTTATGGTACATGTTGATTACAAGTTGTTTGGACAGGTTATTCTGATAGGTTATCTGTACAAGTTTGATTCATGGTTGATTTATTTGTTTATTGGTACATGTTGTTACAGGTTGATTACAGGTTGATTGGTACATGTTTACAACAATATATCTCACACTGATAGTGTGACAGTGGTTCCATCATTCTACTTATACGTCATGGCGGTTGGACGAGGCAAGAACAGGTGGTTGTATCCACCTTCTAGTTTTATCCAAATAACATAGGGGCTTGTGGACTCCTTGGGGTTATAGCCAGAAAATTGGGGAGTTGGAGCTTCCCTCGGGTTGTATCCTGAGAAACTGGGGGGTTGAAGCCTCCTTCCAGTTACAGTTGGAAAACAAAGGAATTTGGTGCTTTCAATGAATGTAATTCTTCAAGACATTTAAGAAAAAACATTTTGTGGTTTTCTCCCACTTTGGGTTTCCAAGTAAAAACATTGGTGTATTTTGCATGTGTATGATTATTCATTTGTTCATTTTTATTTACTCTGAAATTATTGGATGATAATGCTACATTGATATGACACTTGCATTTTATGGTGAAAAAGGATTAAACTTCTCTATTATTGATTCACCCCCCCTCTCGGTAATCCAACAATTACTATAGCTCAATATTGATAGGTCTATTGGGGTTCGATGTTCAGGAAGGTCAAACATGATAAGTGATAATTGGAGTCTGATGGATGATCTATGTTGGGCTATTTCTGAAATCCTAATTCATGGAAAATAATAAAAAATAATACCAATCTCAAGTTAAATGTTATTCTTTGGGATCATGAGGTTTTGGGAATAATGAAGAGGGTGCTTTGTGGTAAATTTTTGAAATCTTGAGTCTTAGAAAATGATATAAAATAATACCAATCCAAAGTTAAATTAGGGTATTTCAAAGCATGAGGTTTTGGGAGGAATGGAGAGTGTTTTCCATAATATAAAATAATTCCAATCCCAAGTTAAATGAGGGTATTTGGGAGCATGAGGTTTCGAGAATAATTGAGAGGGTGTGTCATGTTAAATTCCAATGGATAAGTCCCCAGAGGATGATTTCGATGGGAAAAATGCATGAAGAAAAACTTTTGATGGGAATACTTTGAAATGAGAATAATATTAAATTAATACTATGGTGTAATCCCAAATTATATTAAAGAAATATAATATAGTCATTAGGTGTGGAGTAGAGGATTCAAAGGAAAGTAGGAAGGTTTGTCTCCACAGTAATTCCTGATGGGAATTTACCAAAGAGTGAAATTCAATGGGGTTGAAGCCCAAAAACATTAAGTCTAAGATTGATCAATTGAGGGGGAATTAAAATATAATAGTAAATAAAATGAGAAAATAAAATGAATTTAAAATGAAATAGGAAGAATACATACACATAATAATTAGAAATAACTATTTACATACACAAAATGAAAAAAAGTCAAATTGTATCTGATTTTACTGGGACATGAAAAAATAATCAGAATATGCATATGAAAACTATACATTTGGTATTTAGGGAAAAATGCATAATGAAAAAAAAGTTTTCCCATGTAAAACTAATTTTACACATTTAAAAATAATTTTACCCATGTAAAACTAATTCTACCCATGTAAAACTAATTTTACCTATGTAAAACTAATTTGACACATTTAATATTAATTTTACCCATGTAAAACTAATTTCTAAAGTAAAATTGATTTTCCCATGTAAAATAAATACCAATTTGACACATTTAAAAATAATTTTACCCATGTAAAACTAATTTCTAAAGTAAAATTGATTTTCCCATGTAAAATAAATACCAAGGGTAGGTTTGGGGAAAGCTATGGACATTCAAAAACCATGGGAAATCAAAATCATGTGTAGTTTTGCAAAACCTTGGGAAAATTAATAATAATAATAAAAATTTTAAATAAAAATTAGAAATAAAACAAAGAAAATAAACTATGCAAATTATATACAAAATAAACTAGGGAAATGAGGCCAAGTTCCACCAGGTCAGGGTTCAACACCAGTGACGATTCCGCACCTAGGGGACAAAAATAGAAGCAATTCATATCATGTAGATTCTGAGTAACTAGGTGTCGAGTTGGGTAGGTATGTCATATGGATATCATGACCACTCAAATTTGGATATTACAAATCAAAATCGACGGGGGGTTAAAAGGGAAACATGTTTGTAATATCCCCACTATAATCCCTAGTTTAAGTTAATGCTTAATCTATATACAATATGTGGCTATGGCCAAGGGACATAATATGTGAATTCTACTTCTATTTTTTAATAGTAAAATGCGATGCCAATTTCTAAGGGAACATCGATAGAGATGGGGGATGAATGAATCCACAAGAGAGGGGAGTTTCTAGGATAATGGCCTAGAAGGGTCCAAAGGGGGATTACCCATGTATATTAATTCAACCCTTTATACTAAATTTTCTATTGGTATATGAACCTTCTAATTTTCGATTGAGTATTCCCAAAGTCAATCGTTGAATACATGTAAGAGGGTGGGTTTGAGTGGTTACATATCATATTTATTGGGCACACAAGAGATGAGTAAAATCATCTCAGGCAAGTGTGTGGATCAAGAAAGAAATCTAAAGGAGTGGGAATTCGTATGGGTAACTACAACAATTTTTACACAAGGTGTTTTTGTGCATGAGGATAAAGTAGAGAGAAAGAAAGAGAGATTGGAGTTGTTGCAACCATGGAGCGAAAAAATGTTGAGCATGTTGGAGCATATTTGGAGTGAATTGGAGTTGGAGAATAAATATCCAGTTTGTCATGCCCAAAGAGTGGACTCATGAGTGAGTTTCATTAACGCAACAAGTGTTTGCTAGTTTATGTTGGTATTTTTCCTAGAAACAAGTTCCCTTAAGCTCCCAGCTGAGAGATTCCTAGCTACCTATGCTGGAGAGACCCTAATAAACGAATAATATTCCCAAGGGAATGATATCAGTGAACAAATACTTTCATTGGGTTAGGAAGGTCAAGAGGAAGAGATCTTATGGAAAATCAGGATAGTTGTAGGAGAAAACTAGTGGGTTGTGAGTTTTCCAAGCTGTGAGTGGAGAGTGAGAGACCACACTGTTTTGTGGATTACTATCCTTATCTCAGGGGTGATGGGTTGTTGATATTTGGAATAGATGCTCTATGGTTGGTTGGAACATCGGTCCCAAGCATCTAGTTGCACAAATAATTATAAAAGATAAGTGTTTTATCTTGTTTCTATTTGGATTTATGCGTTAAATTGTTGTGCATGAACTCTGTGTATTTGAAAATAATTTATATATTTTTGAGATAATTATTTAGTTTTCATTCATGTTGATTTTATCATGTGGTATATGCATCAAGTTAATGGTATCGGACAATAGTCATTTTTCATGTAATTCATAGTTGTAATCTACAAGATATTAATTAGATATAATTTTTTTTGTTTTTATGAGTATTCCACACCGTAATGTCCCTTGATTGGGTTGGGGGATGTTACAATGCCACATGACATTATAATGTCACAAAGAGTGACCTATTTGATAAAATGGAGTTTGACACTAGTTGGTAACACGATACATGCCAATCCAGTGAAGGTGAAAATCGTGGATGGAAATCCTGATCATTTCTCAAGGAGAGGGTTATCTCATAGGATCAGGTTATAGGATCCCATGTGAAACCATAATTCATATATATTGTTATGACAAGTGAAAAGGAAGAATTGGGTGACAATACGACAAGGTTCCACATAAGAGAAGCTCGATAGGTATTTTAGGATTTGGATGAACATGGAAGATATTCTAACCTCCAAATGGGTGAGATCCTGGTAAGGATCAAAGTTCTTGATAAGGATGAGATTCAACCCAAGGATTAGGGATTCAATCACATGATACAACACACAAAAATTTAAGCCTTGGGATGGAAGTGAAAACAGAAAATAGGGTAATGGTGAGATAAGTAAATATAACTAAGGTTTGGTAAACACAAGGTTTAACTTCAACCGTTGAATGTTGGATTCAAACAATAGAAAAGATCTACATAGAGAGAAGTCTAGTCAATATAAAAAATATTAAGGGATTCCCCACATGCATTTCAAGTATGGACTAGTCATGTAGAGGAAACAACCATGTGAATATGCTCTTGCAACCATAGAATATATGAGATCAATTATGTAAGGAAGAATATATTTGCTAGTATATCACAAAAATCGAATTCTTTGCCTTTTCCTTTAACAAAATTAGGTTTATTTCCTAAGGAAGAAGTAAAGGGGAGAATTTTCTCAAGGAAAATCATCCATGATCTAGGGTGTTGTAAATAAATGTCATGAAAGTTTCATTCATCGAAATCATAGAAATGATTAATGATATTTTTATTCAAGATAATATTTTGAAACTAAAGAGTATGATCAACATACGAGAGCATAAATACAAAGACATTAGGAAAAAAAATGGAAGATAGGGGATGCATAATGCATATTTGTTCTTTATTCATGTTTTCGATTCAAAAAATAATTAAGAACAAAATCATTCAATACATACAATAGAACATCAAAATCTTCAACCATATAGGATCATCAAATACTTTAGAATCTACAAAAGGTCCAGAAGATAACTTGTCAATTTCATCATACAATTGTCAACAAAGCATCATAATTCAAAACCCATTGTGAAGACATTTGAAAGTGTAAGACCAAAAAGATTAGAAAACCTCCACAAAGAGAATCATCAGTAAATATCATAACCCCACAAATCTCACAAGGTAGGTAAAGAATAAACATTAGGCTCATAGAAGTAGAGGATTAGACATTAATGCTCAAATTTCAATAGGGGGGTATTTCCTTTCACTTATAAAATAAAAAGTAAAGGGGGGTTGTTTTGGTCACAACAAATGGCGACACACAAGAAGAACTAGTTAAATTTGTTAGTACAATTCAATGGCTCTTACTTACATCTAAATGTTAAGTCGCAACTCAACAACTGTAGAGAACTTTCCAATAATCATGGGTACTACAATGACACCAAGTTTCTAATATATATAACCCAATATTTGAAGTAATTTTTATATAACATATCATTTTCAAAGAGATAATTAGTGAGGTAAATTATTTTATTGGATACAAACTTCATATTGGATTTGGTTTAACTGTGGTTTTAAATTTTTTATAACAAGCAAAAATGTACATAAGTTTGTACCTCGTATCTCTTTTCCAAACATTGTGTTGCTACCAACAAGCATCCATAGCCCTGACAAAATTTCCTCAATATGACACAAGTATAACCCCCTTCCCAACGAGGATCCATAGCCTTGACATGTTTACTTGTACTTCCCACACTATTAATAGTTCTTTCAACTTCCTTTTTATACAAACATGCATATGTCAATATGGTGCGAAGGAAAAAGGTGATACGAGAGTTGTTTTGATTTGTTGAGTAGATGTTATGCATTTGATTTTAACCCACATGTCTCTCCAATAACTATCATAGTATTGGTCTTCTTAGTAATGTGAAGTGGATGGAGTTCGAAGAAAAGAGTAGATAAATACTTTCCTATACTTATGGATTATCATGGTATGCTCAGTAAGAACATGTGTTCCACCACAATTATCAATCCATATCCACATTTAAGAACTTCATGAATGTTCATTCATATAGAGCATCCCATGCATCTCATGAATTGTAAAATCCTTCTTCATTACATGAACAAAATTGGACCTTCCCCTCACTCAAACTTAAATATCAATTCTCAAGGAATACTAAGAAGTCAAATCAGCTGAAGGAACATACTAGAATTCAAATTTAAATATGAAAGAAATATGTAAAAGAAGAAAGAAATAACTAAAATGAAAACTAATTCATGAAAAATAGAACATGAATAAACTAAAAGAAACCTAAAATTAAAATTGTATTAATCAAAATAACAATACAATAAAGATAAAATTGTAATCCTGATAGCATGGGACACATCATGAACATTATCAGTGACAACATTTTCAGTGAATACCTAGAAAGTAAATCAAGGGAAATAGTTAGGCAAGAAAAATTAATAACTCGAAATAAATCCCAACATCAATATTTTCAAGGTAAATATCTTGAAGGAAACAAGAAGAAATACTACAAGACTTGATAATCGAGTGGAAAAATTTTGCAACACAATCCTTTGATCCAAATGGAACATACAATTTCTCTTTCATTTAATGAAACAAGAAAAAATCTTCCATGAATCTAGAAAAATGAGTTGATGGGGATGCTTGGTTAGAACAAATTTATAAATACAGTCATATGAAACATTCCACAAACCCATAATCTCTCAACAATTCTTGACACGATGAGTCCTTTACATGCTTGAAAATAATAAACTTTTCAACATTAGAAATTAAAAACGATATCTCTCACCAAAGTATGAATTTCTCTTTTCCATATAAGATAATTATTAATCCCAAATATTCAAATAATTTAATCTTATAAGTAAAAGAGGGGATATTAAAGGTATGTATGTCATAAAAAAGATAATCATGAAATAATGAAAATTATTCCAAATATTTGTTCTTTCATAGTGTGTGTTTAAGATTAGATCAAAACCAAAAACGGAATACATGAATGAGACTATAATTTTGATTAGCTATTAAGTTGGTGAAATTTTGGTTGATTAATTTTAAAAATGTTGCAAAGAAATCCAAGCATCCAAGTGTATATTGACACTTCCCTAAGTTTCTTTTATTTAAAGAGAAAAATCACGAGCTCCTGGTTGAGGGAGCTATTTTATAACCCACATAATAGAAAATAATTTTATGTTCATCTATTTGAAAATTTGGGAAAAGTTCTTCCTCTAAATGACTAATTTATTGAAATGAAATTATACTAAAAAGAAAAAAAAAAGACCAAGATTAAAACGAATCCTAAGAAAATCATGTTAAGCTACTCTGAACCCAAACTATATTGGATTCCACAGAAATTATGTAAAAGAATAACGCTAGTGTAGTCATTCAACTATACATATTCCATTCGTTTAGCAAAATCTCACAAACTTCTTCCTGAGAAATAAACATTATGTTTTTCCCACGATATTCCCTTTGACATGAGACTTAGTGTCATTGATGGTTGTAAGATTTGAATACCTACACACATCATCTTGTTCTTGAAATAAAAATCAATCAAATATAAAAAAGGTAGAACCATAAAAATTTAATTCCATCCATCTTGTAATGATACTTGTCCAACAACAAACCTTTGTCATGCTTAGTACTTACAAGATAAATAAAAATCTAATTCAAAAATAACCATCATTGAACACCATGGTATTTATTTCCTCTTGTCATTAATTATAATAATGAGAAAACTTTGTATGATTATATTCAACCTGGAGAGAGGAAATAGGAAATCACGATGGAAATGGCAGCAATTAATACACTCTGGAAAGGTTCAAGTAATTTTAGATGATAAGCTAGATTGATTTACTCCCCCATTACAAATGAATGCTATAATTAGAAATCATAATTGAATGAAGTGACTAAAGTCTGATTTTTAATGAGGTGAAGTTTTTCATGATGGTTCAATCCATGATATTGATATAATAAATTTTCCAAGAGTGTTCCAATATGATAAACTATAAATTTCACTTCCTTGAGATTACATATCACATAGAAAATGGAGAAAATGAAATGTCAATGAGTGTGCAACTTGCCTCTCTATTGGATCAGTTTTCTGTCCAAAATAAAAACATATAATCCAAAAAACAAAACCAATGAGATCATTAATATGAGAGATCAAATTAAAATCATTCCAACATGATCCAAACATGGCTTATCACTCAAGGTTATGACTAAACTTGAACAATTTCTAGTGTTATAGGTTCAAATTCATCGAATGCGGAAAAGCCAAGTCCAACATATTCATGAGTTGGACTCACAAGGAATTCACATCTTGAAAACTTATTATTATGGCTAAGATGAAAACAAATGTTGGAAAATCAAAATTTAGAATCTCAGAATTTGCATTGACATTTTCCACTGAGATATTTACAAACCCCAAGCATTTGAATGATTTTAACATTGAGATAAGAGGGTAGTAATAAGCCATGATAAAAATCAAATTACTCAATCACATAATCAAAATAAGTGACTTAAGATTGTCAATTGAAAAAATTATTTTCAAGAAAAGACCAGGTCTGAAATATCCATGAAGGATAGGACTACATTAAATCTCAAGTCATAGATTGAATTGGGGGATAAAATGATTGATCCCGGGAAATTTTCTAAACAATATTCTAGAAAGAATATTTATAGAATAATGTTGTACTTGATATTTAAAATATGCTTCCAGATAGTCTGAAAAAAAAACCCTTACTGTTGTTGATTAAGGTTGGTTGTCATTGATGTCAACCCTTGAACAAAGCCCTGTAGCACAAAGGTTTGGGTAATGGACCCAATATTGTTTGACGTAAATATGACTCATTATTGTTTTTTCATGGTTGATAAGAAGTAAATATGGATGAACTCCAAAGTGGTCCCCTTATGGTGAAAGCCCTCACGGGAAGACACTTTGTGGAGTAAGAGAACCCATGCTTAATTATGGAATAATGA
>ML858102.1:15363-26505 GCA_009831015.1 Picea engelmannii
CTCCATCTCCTTTTCTTTCTGTTCATGTTTTTCTTTTTGTTCAACTACAAAACTTTTCAGTTGTCTATATCTGGTTTTGTATGTTCTTAATTCATCCAAGGCACTGAGAAGTTCTTCTTCCATATTAAATTTTGCTTCATCTTTTGACTCTTTCTCATGTTTAATTTCTTCTATATCATTAGACTCTTCAATACCTAGAAAAAGGACTTCATCATCATCATTGTCACTAGACTCTAATGAACTATTGTTTTCTTCTTTTGAGTAAAAGTTCTTTTTCCCTTTGTAAAACTTATTCTTATAGTTGGGTTTTTCCTTTTTCTTGTACTATTTGGTTTTGTTTTCTTCATCTTCAGGGTTATCCTTAGGATAGGGACACTTGGATGCAAAATGGCCAACCTTTCCACAGTTAAAACATTTGAAAGGCAGCTTGCCTTTGTACCTCCTTGATCCTTTCTAAAGTTTTTTAATGAAATTTACTTCTTCCACATCAGATTCTTCATCGTGGCTGGATTGAAGTTTCCGCTTCTGATTCTTTGTTTTCTTGAGTACCTTGAAGGCTGCCTCTCCTTGTGAGTGACTCTCATGACCTAATCTTAACTCATAGGCTATGAGGATTCCATACAATTCATCCATGGTGAGTTTATCTAGATTTTCTCGATCTTCAAGAGCGGACACTTTAGGGTTGTATAGAATAGTAATGTTCTTAGAATTTTTTCAACTAGCTCATTGTTTGATACTTCTACTCCTAATCCTCTGATTGAATTAATAATATTATCAACTCTTTTGAAGTACTCAGAGATATTTTCCCCATCTTTCATTTTTAGGCCTTCATATTGTACTTTGAGAGTCTGGAGTTTGGCCCTCTTAACCTTGGTATCTCTTGCATACATAGTTTCCAATTTATCCCAAAGTTGTTTTGCATTATTGCATTTTAGTACCTTAGCAAGGATTTTCTTACTCAGTCAAGCTTGTAGTGTGTTTAAGGCTTTTGCATGTTCCCAAAACTTTTTCCTGTCTTCTGCTTCTATGGGCGTGGCTTTTGGAACATCATATCCCTTTTCAACTAATGTCCATACTTCCAGTCCAATGGACATTAGATAGCTTTTCATTCTAACACTCCATAAGACATAGTCTTCACCATTAAATAGGGCAATTTTTTATGACATCTTCAACTGTTGATCCATTCTGATGTATATTCCTCTTCAAGTGATTTAAACCTTTTGTGAAGAGACATGCTCTGATACCAATTGAAGGATTAGAGCATGTCACTGAGAGGGGGGGGGGTGGAGGGGGTGAATCAGTGACACAATAATTTTATCAATTTTCTTTTATTTCTACAAATTGAATTTTGACACAATATTTTATTGTGGAACCCAAATGGGAAAAACCACAAACTCCTTTCTATTAACTGCAAAATTTGTTTTAAATGTTACATAGAAGGAAGATATTCTTCCTTTTCGATCAACACCAACTGATCAGGATGCACCCACACCCTTGTTCACCAGCACCAACTGGTAGGAGGCTACGACCGCCTGTTTAGTCAGCTACAACTGACAAGGAAGCACCAACTCCCTCTACAGGCACCAACCTGCCCTTGCACCACCCAACCACCCTTATTTTTTGAATCTGGACAGCTTCTATATCAAGTCGTTACCGCATCTCTCTCTGCTTCTCTGATTTAATATATTCTTTGATTCGGATTGCAGAGAAACTTTTCTTCTCAACACTCTTCCTCGTTTATATATTCTTCAAAACAGCGTGAGAGTGATACACTATGTCCCTTGGTTTTGAACCATCGCACTTCTTTGTTTAACTTAACCATAATCACTGATTATTATTTTTACTATGAAGGATTTTCTTAATTGATCACATATGGATCAATTTCATCCTTTAAACTCGATCTCAAATCTCTGTTATTTTCACAGAAACCAAATTCTATGGAAGCGCTTCCTTCAAACCATTACATGTGACCGAGCGTTACAGAACCACGGGCTTACCAATTACATCGACGTATTATATTTTCATTTAAATCTCTTATATCATATGGCCAACGACAGTGACCAAACGCTAGGCCAAACGAGTGCTTGAGTGATTATCAAATCAACGGTCACGATTCAATATTCTGATGAGATGGACGGATGACGGAACTTCTCCCTTCAAAACTTCAAGATTTCAACTTTTCAAACCTTCAAATCAGATTGCATGGTTTATTTCACGAAAACAAATCAATGGTCAAATTTTGATCCTTACACTCATCCTTTCATTATTTAATTCGACGGCTAGGACTTAATCAAGCATCACGATGGATGGACACCATTTACTATGGGACTTCGGCTATTTCAACTTACGTTATCCTTCCATTGTAGTAGATCGATGGATGAGAATGCTCCTGAAGTGTTTCTTTAGATCAGACAAACCATGTCTACTTCGAGATTTCGTCCTTTGGGACTTCAGAGATTTTGTCATTTGCTAGTGGTGAAACTCCCGAAGTAATTCTTCTGGAGTGGCGTCATGTGTTGACATGGAACGAGCCAATTTCCTCTTGACACATGTCATCATATAATTATGCCATGTGTACTTGTTGACGTGGTTTTCCATGTGTCCTTGCTAACGTGGTCTGCCACACATCCTTGCTAACGTGGTCTACCACACATCCTTGTTGACGTGGTCTGCCACACATCTTTGTTGACGTGGTCTGCCACACGTCCTTGCTGACATGGTCTGCTGACATGATATGCCATATGTCTTTGTTGACGTGGTCTGCTGATGTAGATCTCCCGCACGTCCTTGTTGATGTGGTCTACTAACATGGTCTACCACATGTCCTCTTGAATCAGACGATTGAGGCTTACTTTGGATGATCCGGCGGTCAAGAATTTATTTCGACTCTTTGGGTCTCCAAGCTTCGAGAATTTCAAATCTCAAACTTAAAATTTTGAAGTGAGATTTTTTCGGAGCTTAACCTCCTCACATATTTAGAATGATCTGACGGTTAACGGGTATTTGGATAATCGAGAACTCAACCTTTCTGCTTATCCTGTCCTTCCACTTAATTTTAATCCGACGGCTGACGAGAATTCGGATAATCGAGATCTTAGATCTTTCATCTTATCATGTCCTTCCACTAAAAAAGTGATCCAACGGCTGATGGGTATTCAGATAATCGAATTCTCAACTTTTGCCCCGCTTATCCTATCCTTCCACTTTAAAGTGATCTGACGGTCGATGTGGACTCTTCAAAGCAGATTAATGGTTGACGATGATTGCAGAACCACAACTTGCGAGTGATTTAACTCAACACCCAAAATCCGCAATTTGAATTTGTGCGTTATTGGTGAGTCAACCACAATCGTCGATCTTTGAAGCTGTAAGATCTGACGGTCCTGACTAATTGCGAGATTGGAAATAACAAGATGTTTAATACTTATTGCGATCTCTGCAATCTATCCCTTTCATTGATCTGGTGATTGTGCATCCGACGATCATGACTTAATCTGAATTAATCTCCTCGTTTGTTGGATCAACCATAGTCATAGATGTTTGAGTCTATGAGATCTGACGATCTAGGCCGATTGCGGGATTGTAACTAGCGAGTAGTTTAATTCTTCTTTCGCCCTCCGCAATTCATCCCTGTCGTTGATCTGGCGATTGTGCATCAACGGTCTTGATTTGATCTGAGTTTCATCGTGCCATACCTACTGAGTTTCAACACGCCATCTCTTCATCCGTTAACTCTCCTGAGATTTAATCTTTGTATATCGTCCAACTGTTTGACATCAGTCATTATATATTGTTGACTAGTCGTCCAACGATTCTTTGGAAATTCATTGTGCGATCTCTTCTGAGCTTTGATCTTCATTTGCTAACCCTCCTGATATTTTATCTCAACTTATCATCACATCAATGATATCGACTTTTGACATCAATGACAATACATTAATGACACTATGTCCAACAATATTATAATGTTGCAACAGTTCTTTTATTCTAGTTGATGAATAGAAAACGATTGTGTTAACCTGTGATTGATAATAGAGCACTGAAAATTAATTTTTCTTGCACTAACTTCTTGTCACGTATATATTTTTTTTTTGCAACTGTTATCTCAAACAATGTTGAATGTATACTAATCAAAATGGTATTAATGCTAGTTTGTAGTTTTGATATTCTTCGTCTGCATGCTACGGTATAAAGGTTATCCTGCAACCCAGCCTTCCCCCAACACATAGTTAGATTCCCTCTGTCATCTATAAAAATCTCGATCTTTCTTTTGTTATAAACGTTAGAAAAAAACAAAAAAGAGAACCGCATAGCCTGAGGAAAGGATTAACATAAAAGACATATCTATCAATCATGATTAAATCCCATCAATAATTCCAGCCAGATCACAAATCTGGAGAACCTTACCACTCATCAAATGCTTACAAGTCTAATTGGGCATCTTAAGCGATTTTGGTTCATGTTGTTGAGTTAAAGGGATCTCAGACCCCTCAACAGGTCCCTGGGCAATCAAATCCCTCTTTGCATTGATTGTTGTGTTGCTCCTTAAATTTTCTTGGGCCCCCAATCCAAGCTTTCTCAACAACTCATTCATTATATTCTTTAGAAGGATATATCATCATCAATGGAATGAAGAAATAATTAAGACCGAAAATAATTGATTTTGGATGGATATATCATCATCAATGGAATGAAAAAAGCAAGAACATAAGAAAATCATATTACTTGGTTTCATCACATGTGAAGCCTTTAAGCGCAAAGATTCAAGGACAAATCTTTTTGAAGAAGGGTACTATGTTATGACCCAATGGGGTCATATATATGTGGTTAAATGTGTATTATATGATCCCAAGGGGGGCGTATATGGGCTTAAATGTACATGTAATGTGTAATTAAATATGCAATAGGGTCGGCCTAATAGTAAAGAGACCTCATGTGCAAGTATGAATAGGTGTATATAGAGGTCATGTATTCATTATTGGAGACATGTGAATTGTGATGTATGAATGTATTTGGTTATGTGGAGGAGGTTCTCCTATTACTTAAGGAGTTATTTTGTAACTTATCTATCTTGGAGTTGTGTTCCACGCTCACATTATGTACACGGTGTGTACTTTTGTTCTGTTATGTGTACTATTGGTCGAAACCTAGGACATCATCCTTCCGTCCCTGGGAAATTGAATCCCTCTTTGCATCGATTTTCATTCTTCTCCTCAAAGTTTCTTGGGCCCCCAATCCAAGCTTTCTCAACAACTCGTTCATTATATTATTTACAAGGGAAACTATGTAGATTCTTCATCTTGAAATCAATGGAGTAAAATTGTATAAGAGGGAATTCAGAGCATCCCAATGGCATGCAAAGACCAATGAAGGGAATTGTAAATTCATGATTGAGCATGAAAAATGAAGCACAAACAAACCACATATAGGGGAATATGCCTCTCAATGCTATTATTAGTAGCTGCCAAAATCCATTTTGATTTTTTCCATTCTTGCAAATTTTGTCAAATCTCTAAAAGTTTGGCTTCAATTCTTGTTGTGAAATTGTGTTAATGCACCCTGTTTGATTTATGACCTGTCCTTTTCATTTTCTTGTGTGCAATTTGATGTGGAAACATGTTTTCCACTCATAAAAACACACATCAAATCATTGGGGAAAGTACCCACGTGCATCAAAGAGCCCATCACTTAGTGTTGCCATGTTTAATGTTCCTCACATATGTGTTCTTTAATATCCAAGGGTTGATAGATATGTGCATTCAAAAGTAATGATTATTGGTTCCTTCTCTTATTGCCACTCATGATTTATGATCTATGAAGGCTTTTGATGGGAGATATTGGCATTTGTGGTTTTCCACTAATACTATCTATATCTTTACAATTGTGCACATGTCAAATAGTAATGGGATAGTCTTATAAGCATGGGCATTGATCCAATAGTTGAATGTTGGCCATTGTAGAGGAGAGTGGATTTTTGTGTTTTTAAGTGTTTTCCCCACCATTGTAATCGAAAAACGTAAACATGAATTTGTTTTAAGAGAACTTGGCGGAAAAACGTAAACATGAATTTGTTATCTCCTCATTAAAAAGGGACAATTAGTTTTTGTAACCCCTTGAGTTGGAAAGTGAAAGAAGCTTTTGTGAAGAGAAAAAGGAGTCATTGGTAAAATGATTAATTGAGTCATTAAGTAGTGCTTCCAATAACTTTTGCTCAAAATCATTTTTTTAAAGTTGTATCATTATGAAAGAATAGTTGAACATTAAATTGTAATAGCTTTTGCTTAAAAGCCTTGTGAAAGTTTAGTTGGTGAAGGCTTATAATTGGTGAGATATTACTTTGTAAAAGGGATCACATTCACCATGCACATGAATAGCATTGAAGGCTTCTAATTGTATTTGGGCATTTCCATTGCAAGAAGGATACCTATAATAAAATCATTTTTTTTGCTCATGTGTCCTAGACTGGGCTTGAAATCGGAATCAGGGGGTCTTAGGAACACTTTTACTTTTGTGCAATTGTGCAATATTTTCTTGGATAATTGTAATGTTTTGTGTCTAGTCTTTTGGCACATATTTAATTTTGCAAATGTGCAAGCACACTTCATGGAAAATTGTAAATCCATCAAGCATAAACACTTATTTGAATCAAGAGTTGAATTGTAAAAATTAAAGAAGGATAATTCGTTTAATCCGAGTCATTGAATTATACAAAGGGTAGAGTTCCAAACCCTTTCAAAGTCAATTGCGGAAATTGTAAAAAAGATGACCTACATGAAATTGAATAAGGAGGTCATTAGTTTTTGGTGTAAGCTACATCAAAGTCTAATCATTGTAAAAATCACACTTTGGGGTGCATGATTACTAGTACCCAACACCCTAAGCGTGACAAAAGAGCAAGCGAGCATGACACATAAGAAAACAAATAAGCAAGTGAGCGAGTACAAGCGAGAGTGACATAATTAAAAATTAAAAATGGGTAAAAGGAGGAAAGCTTGTGCAAACCACCAATCTAGAAATAAAAAAAATTACAAGACTCCTTACATGAATTGGATAATTCGGTTCTTGATCTTCACAAGAAAATTTATCTCAAAGATAAATTGATTGAAGCACTTCAACTAAAATTAATATAAAATGAGCAACACATTGAGAACATAGTTGATGCAATGTGTGCAATAGGTGATCTCATACAAAATGTTGATGTTACTTGTGATACAAATGACTTAATGGTTGATACAGATACAACAAAAGATATGGTTGATGATTCCTTAATTAGTCATAAGATGGAATCATATAGTAAATTGATGAACATAAGTCGTGTTGAAGATGAGTCACAAGAAGAAGCAATATTGATGAAAGTGAAATTAAATTTTATTTTCAAGTTACAAAAGAAAACATTTATGAAGAACATCAAAGTGATCTTTCCAAGATGATTGTTAGACGTTGGGAAGAAATGAACTCAATAACAATCGACATGGATTACAATATGCCAAAGGAAATATCTTCCATATTCTAGCGTACTCCAAATTGGTTCAGTTTGTGAGTGCAGGATTTCTTGATAAATATTTGAAGACTTCAAAAACTAATGCAGAAGTTAATGAGGTTAATGATATAGTTGATGATAAACATACTGAGGAAAAACTTGAGTGCCAATTAGATAAATGTTAGAAGATGAAGAAGAAGGTTAAGGAAGTAGTTCATTGTGGCCGGATAAATTATTGGCGATGGAATCAACAAGTCAAGAAGCTACATAAGTCTTACCGTCTAGTTCATACACATGTAAATACACATTTTCATGGGGAAATCATAGATGCAGAAGGGTTTCAAACAATTGTTCCAGATGAAGATTGTTGGGCTCGTGATTTGGTTAATTAATGATGCTGATTAAATCCTTTTTGACCCGAATTATGTGTATTTAACTATTTTGAAGAAGTTTTGAAGGATTTTTATATCAAATTGTCATAGCTTATACCATGTACGTATAATTGATGTTTTGTGATGGTTTTAAGCTTAATTTAGTTTGATTTAATGATTTCAAGAAGCTAATGCGTGATCTGTGTGTCACAGGGCAAAATCGCATGGAGTTTTTACATCCAGTAGCTCGTCCGGTACTCCATCCGGCACCGCGTCTTGTACTTCATCCGGCACTGCATCCAACTCCAAAAACGTGGGCAAGTTAGTTGTTGTTACATCGGCGGCCTGTGTTGGGCGAATCGGCGACATGGGTTTTGTTCACCCTCGTGGCCTCCAGCTACTGAGCTCTTGACATATTGGATTAATCTGTTATGCTGAGCATTAAGTGGCTCATTTGGTTTCTAGAAGCCACATGCAGTTATAGCATATTTAATGGAATTTGTTGTTTTTAGAGGAGGTCGACCCTTCTAGTGGTCGACCTCTTGAATTGTCATTGTTATAAATACCATAGTAGTGGTCAGGCAAAGAGGTTAAGAATTGTGAAGCTAGAATTGTTTTTGTTGTGTAACTCAAGACATTTTTATAAACTTGTGCAAGACTGTGTTTTTAATTTAAATGCTAGAATTGTGTTGATTTAGCTCGTGATTCACTGTTGAGGAGTAGCCATGACCTGTTGGGGTCCCACCAGTGGTCTGGGTGAATATTCAGATAGTTAGCTTGTATATTTGAGTTGTGCAATTGTCATTTCTTTCATTTTCCGTTATATGTGTTTTTATCATTTTACATGCTATGTGTTTGTTGTTCATAGCTTAATTGTTTCAATTTTCTTTTCGCAGGTTGCTTGTAAAGGATAGTTGTTAATATGTTGTGTCTTTTTAATTAATTAGTAAATGGCTTGCAAGCTTAGCTACTAACTTCGTTGTGTGATTAAATGCTAGTTTTAATTTCTGCAAATTGAAGTAGAATAGTTAGAACAAAGTATTGAGTAAAACAAAGTATTGAGTTAATGCAGAATATAGAGTTTCTTTGACAAAGTTTCGATGGATGAATAATTGCTAATTTTGATTTTAATTCTCAGTTTGCTTATCTAGTTTGCCTATTTAGTTTGCTTACCAATTCTCCTATAATATGTTGAGATAGAAGTAGAATTTGAATTATGTTTTTACGAATATTTCAATTTACAATTTGAATTGTTAATAGTAGGATTAGTTTAGTTTATTTCATGAAATTTCCGTTCTAAATCTAGATTGCAATTCTAAATAGAAGTTTGAGTTTGAGTTGAGTTTTTAGTTATAAGTTTCTAATGGTGTGAATTTTCTTACATTAGCATAGGAGTACATTTGAATTCAATGGAATAGTGTTTTCTTATCGTTGATGACTAATGCATAAATTGAGAGATCACATGGATTTCAGGATAGTTGATACTTCTTCTATGATGGCTAAGCTCTCGCTAGATTGCTTGATTCATACCTTTCATTTCTCCATAGAAGTTAATATTGAAATTATTCCTCTTGAGCTATCACTAATTGTTAGATGTCATCATGATGTCATAAGACACCGAAGACATAATCATCATCATTACATTTGAAGTTTCTTGTCATTGTAGATTAAGAGTAATTGTTGATTAATCTTTGAATTGTCATAATGCTTTTAATTCAATAGGTTAAGATTTCCCTTTGTAGATTAGAAGTAATTATGAATTGTATCTTAAGAATAGAGTTCACTTGCTTAATAGTTGATTAGTTACATGTTGAGTAGTTTTGATTAGTTTACTTGTTGCGTAAGTTTTAATAGGTCAAATGATTGTTTGTTTACTTGTTTACTTATTGTTGCTCATTAATTTGAATAGATTGATTAGATTAGTGTGTTGTTCTTATTGTTCATAAAGTTGAATAGATTAAATAGATGGCTTGCTTTTGCTCATTATATTGATTAAGTTAACTTGTTCAAAGTAGGGTTTTCATTTGTTTCTTTAGGACAATCCATCGATCCATTGTTTAAAAGCTACTTAGGGTAAATAGTTTAAGTTCCTTGATAGGTTTTGCTCATTGATAGTCTTTGCTTAAGTAGATTATCTCTCAGATAGACCATTCTCTTAGTTAGACTATACTATCTCTACCTTTTCTACCTTGGCATATATAGTGCTACAACTCTAAGTTTACTTACCCCGGGTTGACAATTTAATTGAGGGATTTAGTGCATATAGAACACCCATCATTTTTGGCGCTGTTGTCAGGGAGTTGTTTTAAGGTAGTAAATAGTTAAGAGATAGATCATTTCTAAACCTTAGCATTAATTTGGTGGCAGGGGAACTTTAAGACGAGAGGTAAGAACCTACGCATTTGTTATAGCAGGTTCCCCCAAACCCAATGGTAGTTTTTATTGTTGTTTTTTTTCATGAAGAGACCTAGGGGCCCAAAAGGTAGATACATTAAATCCAAATCAGACCTTTCAACCAAGGTTCCTTCCGACCTTTTTGGGGGAAGGAACATTCCACTCATAAACTCCGCAGACCGATACTAAAAAGCAGGAGCTAGCTCAACCCAAAGAGCTAAAGCAGTCTCTGAAGAGACTAAAACAGGGAGCACTATAGAACCAAAAGTTGAAGCATCAGTAATAGTGGGACAGGAGGCAAGACCACTCGAGCCTTCCGTAGAACCAACCAACACAACCTTTGTTTTCTTACCACCATCAGGAGACCCTAACTTTGTAGACATCATAGACCCTAAACAGGTGAATACTTTGTTTGATAGTTCAGCCAACATAATTGTTTCCCAAATTGAAATAGAAACTTTGGCACCAATAATCTCAACCGGCTCGAGTAGAGTCCCAAACATCCAAGCAGTCGAAAGACCTTCCCATCAGAGGGGTACCTTTCTTAGACAAGAACCTTAGGATACCTTGTTCTCTTCAAGGATAAAACCACCTAGGTACTCTCTTTTTGGAAACCAAACCAGTATGGATGATCAGGAGGATCACAACAATGTAAGACATAAGGAGGGAGAAGCAGCTAGAAACCAAACCGAACCTGTCTTCGGGTTTCCAATTTTGGACAACACACCGAATGTCAATATGAAAAATATTCCCCTCTCAGCACTGCCCACCTTTTACGGTAAAAGCAATGAAGACCCGGATACCTTCCTATTTGAGTTCGACATCTTGTGTAGGAGATACAACTACTTACAAGATGCCCATAAACTAAAACTCTATCCTGCCACCCTCAAGGACTTT
>ML858104.1:13024-26504 GCA_009831015.1 Picea engelmannii
CGGGTAAATGGTATGTTTGTGCTCAAGACCATTACCTTCAAATACCTCCCTAGCTAGGAGGGAGTGTTGATATTATGGTAGTTGCGGGAGGTATTTACCTCCGCGTGTAAACCTGACGAGAATAGAATATTCTAGGAAGAAAGAATAAACCCTAATGAGTTGGCTAATAACCCTAGAAGACAAGTCGGCTCAAGAGGATAATTGATATTAGGTTATTAGCCTACAAGAGAAGAAGCTGTCCATAAGAAATATTATATAGTAAGTAAATAGGCACCCAGAATGAGAAGCCGGCCTAGGGAGTTAGCCAGAATCGGTATAAATACAGGAGGTCAGTCTTCATTTTGGCAGGCATTCTCAGAACTGCAGAGCTCACTTGTGCGCACTGCAGTTAGCCAGTTTTGTGTGCAGGTTTGGAGGAGAGTTGTTGTTGCAGCTGCAACAACTAGAAGATTATGTTTTGGCTTGGACTATCTCTTGGTTATGGTTTGGACTATCTGATCAGATCTTGTTTGGTGCGCTATCCTTAGAGAAAGGTGCGCTACCCCTTGTGTGGCTATCTAGCCTAGGGTTTTCTTCCAGAGTGATTCACTATCAAGGTTAAGGTGCTCGGAGGGTGGCTTCGGCCTATGCTTGGGTGACAATAGTGATATTGTCTATGGTAAAACGAGCACATCCATTATATTCTAACACATATTGGATAACACCCCACATAATGAAGATCATGCAACACTATAGTGTTATTTGTTAATAGACAATAAATTTGTAAGACAATGGAGACCTTTTCCCTTTGTTCATCCTAATATAATGGGTGTGCTAAAAAATATTGAAAAAAACAATAAAATGGATAGGAGGGAAATATTCTTAATAAACAATGGAAGAAGAAACCACAAGTTTTCAAGCCATGGCTAATAGCTATAGCAAATAAACTCTATAAACTCTATAGAAGAATGCACAAAAGTGGTTTAATCCAATTATGTAGTTTAAAAACTAAAACAGTCATCTATTTGACATTCTCTTCTTACAAAATATCTGAGATTCCCTTCTTACAAAATAGTTTTCAACTAATTTCCTTTCACCCTTAACCAAATTCTCATCAATCGTCCTCCATTTAACCTAGTTCCATTCCTACTGAAAGAAAACCTCATATGGTGCCACATAAGCATCTAGCTTGTGTTTTTTTCCCTCTAAAACAATGTTCAAAAGCAAAACCCAAAATAACTAACAAAGATGAGAGTCATGGTTTTGTAGCAAGGTAAAATTGTTTCTTCAACCTTAACATCACCATTCTTTACCCAATACCTTAGTGTATCTTTTTATCCCAATCTAAGAGAGACTTACAAATCTTCTTGTTCACCTCTAATAGTAAACCTCCATAAACAAACACTCAAAAATATTGACAACTTTATGTCCAAGAATCCCCATGTAAAAGGAAATGTTGATCTTTTTCTCATGATGTCCATTGAAATCCATGAGAACTGAAACCGAAGATCCAAAGAAAGAGTTTGAAGCTTAATTCCAAGTTAAAAATCAAACTATTCTAAAATATTATTGATATCTCAATATATATACAAAAAATTTATTAATTTTATTGTTTTTCACTGTTTAAATATATTCTTTCAATATTTTAAAGAGTGAAAATCATACTTCTCCTTGAGAAAATCTCCATTTCAAGAATTATGTATGTTATTATACCTAAAAATTTCTGCCATAGTCCGTTTTATTACTGTAAACAGAGGGGGATCGATAAAAAACAAGTTGGAGCCAAAGCCAAGAATAATAAGAGAACCTCCAGCAAGTCAACCCAAAAAAGAATCGCTTACCTTTGTATGCCTTGTATTATTGCTGGACAAGTCACGCTCAGTATCGTGAAAACGCCGTCTTCCACAGCTGCTCCCTCGATTCTTGCTTCTGTTTCAATACATTTCTTGTTTTTGGTTGAATAGCTTAAACTGCGAGGTATGGATTTTATTATTACAACAGCCAACTGTAAGCATTGTTGAATCATTTTCCAGCCTATGTTTTATTGGAATAAGCTTAGTGGTTTTAAATTTAGTAATTGTGAAGGTTATCAGTAATTGTGTATATTTATAGAATTAGATTCTTGTTTTTAGTTTAATTGGTTAAACTCTCGGTTTGTTTTTATTTTATCAACCAATTATAAGTGGGAGCGGGAGCAATAAACATCTGTTGACAGAGTATTAAATACTTTGTCAGAGTATTAAATGCTTTGTATGCTATGGTGTGGGTAGTTGAATTCAATCTAACTTTGGATTCAACTACCCACAAGTCAGTATGCATAGCATTTAATACTATGCAACAAGGTGTTTATTGTTAGCCCACAGTAAACAGTTTTCAATCTTTTCCCAATTGTATATGTTTTATTGAAATAAATTTAACCATGTCAAATGCACTTTGGATCCAACTACCCACACCATGTCAAATGCACTTTGGATCCAATTACCCACACCCCTAAGTGGAATATATATTATTAGAATAAATTCAGAGGTGCCAAATTTAGTAATTGAAATGTAAGTTTTATTGAATCATTTTTTTATTTATATATGTTTTATTAGAATAAATTTAGAGGTATCAAATTTAATAATTGTCAAAGAGGTTGAGTATAATTGTGTACATTTATTGCATTCAAAATGTTTGTTTTTTTTTGTTTAATAACTTAAATTGTCCAGTATTGACTTTATTAAATTCATTACTCAGAGCCAATTATAAGTGGTGTTAAATCATTTCCCACTTGTATATGTTTTATTGGAATAAATTCATCGGTGTCAAATTTAGTAATTGCCAAGAAAGTGGAGTATAAACAAATTTAATAGCTTAAACAAATCTTGATTTTATGATTTTTAGTTTGCATATATTTTATTGAAATAAATTTAGTGATGTCAAATTTAGTAATAAATAAGACTTATAATTTTTAAGAGAAATTGAGAATATTATATTAAATTTGTGTCTTGTAAAATTATATATATTTTTAATTTGTTTTTAAATTTGATAATTATTGATAATCTGGTAAAACATATCAGATACATTTAGTCACATCAATTTCAATAAATAAATAAAAATTTAAAAATAAAAATATATTTATTTATTTTAAAAATTAAATCATATATATATTTAAATTTAATAAATTTAATAATAATTTATCATAAACATCAAAAAATTGTGTAAGAGGAATTGAGAATATTATATTAAATTTGTGTCTTGTAAAATTATATATATTTTTAATTTATTTTTAAATTTGATAATTATGGATAATCTAGTAAAACATATCAGATACAGTTAGTAACATCAAATTCAATAAATAAATAAAAATTTAAAAATAAAAATATATTTATTTATTTTAAAAATTAAATTATATATATATATATAAATTAAATAAATTTAATAATAATTTATCATAAACACCAAAAAATTGTGTGAAAATAAGTAAATTAATTTACAACAATGGTTAGTCATGTATGTATTTAATTTCAAATCGATTTGATGGAGAGGATAATACTCCAATCCTATAACCACATAAGATAAGATCAAACTGACAATTTTATAAAAACTATAATTTTTAAATATTAATAATTGTTTAACTTAATCTTCACTCCAATAAGAGAAACACTAAAAAAAAAAATAAACACTTGAAAAAAAAATAAACACAACAAGTAATTAAGTATTAAAAACAAAGAAAATGTATTACATTTTAAAATTATTTAATTAGAAAATCATTTTATTATTATTATTTTTTCATGGCCTTAGCATTAACCACTGAGAGAGTTTATAGTGAATTAAATATATTGAGATTGTCATCATGAATTATGATAATAAGAAGGTTGATGATGATGATGATGATTAACGTCCACTAAGACCGAATTGGTCTATCAGACCTTCATAGGGTAAGTGATTACTTGTGATACTTTAGAATTTTGTTTATGTGCTCGAAAAGCATTAAGAGAAGCTTTCCAAGATCACTATATTTTTGTTGAGTTAAGATGTTAGGAAGGTTGGTAGTGTGATAAATATTTTGAAAATAAGATCTAATATGGGTATAGGCTGGACAATCTAAGAGAAAGTGTTTTTCATCTTCAACCTTCTTAGTGTAACAAAGATGACACACTCTTTCATCCCATGGAGTTTTAGGAATTGACCAATGCCTAGTTTCACTATGGAGCTCATGAGAATTTGTTCTTATCTTAACAATGCTTATTTTTTTCTTTACACTTGGAAAAACAGATAGATAATTTTGATCTTATAGATTAGGGTTGATTACATCTTTATAATACCTTAATTTTCTTTTTTCCTCTAACTCTTTATCACACCACATTTTCTCTTTAAATTTTGATTTGAGGTTTTTTTTAATAGTATCTTTTTTTAGCAAAATGGTTTCTTCCATGATTCCCCAATAGTTTGTCCAAGACCGGGCATCTTTATGCCATCCTCGCTTGAGTCGATGGTGGTTATGACTTGATTTTGAAGCAATTTTAGAGAAGTATTTTATTATAAATAATTCAATAAATTGTGATATTATTAAGTATTAAAAACAAAGAAAATGCATTACACTTTAAAATTATTTAATTAGAGAATCATTTTATTATTATTTCTTTTTCATGACAGTAGGATCAACTAGTGAGAGAGTTCATAGTGAATTAAATACATTGAGATTGTCATCATGAATTATGATAATAAGGTTGGTATTTTACTAGCACAACCACAATTACGTGGCTGATTAACACCGAAAGGCATATTAAAACAAAATCAAATTCATTGTGGCAGCCTTTCGACTACACAAGACCACTGGCGCCACTGCAACTACACATAAAGGTGGCCAGTCGATAGTTTAAATCCCCCATTGGCGATCGCTAGTGATGCCAACATAGAAACGCAGCCACCAAATGTCAGCCAGCAGAAACATGAAATGCCAAGATCTTACCACTCTGTGAAAATACCTTAATATTTTTTAATCAGGTAGACGTGGCAATAAGTTAGTGAACACATTAATTTTTAAACACGATTAGGTAAATGTAAAAAAGTAAACATATAAACAGATGTCTTTATAACAGCTCGGAAGTTAATGGATGAAATCAGAGCTATTCATTTATTGTGACGACTAAGAATATTCTAGGCATATTTAATCTCGTCCATGGAAAACGTATTAAGAACTAAAAACCTATTAAATGTGCCCATTGCCAATAGGTATATGCCTTTCAGCGTAATTATAAATAATTCAATAAGTTGTGATATTGTTGTAGATAATCTAAAGTCATATTAAAATTGGGTCATTTTTGAATTTGTGGTTTTTTTTGGAAATAAATTTCTAAATGAAAAGACTTTATGATGATGATAATGATTAATGTCCACTAAAATCGAATTGGTCTATCAGACCTTAAGAGGGTAAGTGATTACTTATGATTCTTTAGAATTTTGTTTCTGTGCTCGAAAAGCGTTAAGAGAAGCTTTCCAAGATCACCATACTTTTGTTGAGTTAAGAGGTTAGGAAGGTTGGTAGTGTGACAAATAATTTGAAAATGAGATCTAATATGGGTGTACGTTGGACAATCTAAGAGAAAGTGCTTTTCATCTTCAACCTTCTTAGTGCCACAAAGGTAACACACTCTTTCATCCCATGGCGTTTTAGGAATTGATCAATGCCCAGTTTCAATACGGAGCTCGTGAGAATTTGTTCTTATCTTAGAAATGCTTATTTTTTTCTTTACACTTGGCAAAACAGATAGATAGTTTTGATCTTCTATATTAGGGTTGATTACATCCTTATAATACCTTAATTTTATTTTTTCCTCTAACTCTTTATCACACCACATTTTCTCCTTAAATTTTGATTTGACGGTTTTTTTAATAGTATCTTTATTTTGCAAAATGGTGTCTTCCATGATTCCCCAATAGTTTGTCCAAGACCAGGCATCTTTATGCCATCCTCGCTTGAGTTGATGGTGGTTATGACTTGATTTTGAAGCAATTTTAGGAAGCCTCTTATATTCTATGTTGTTTAACTTGTTCTTATACATTAGGTATCTAGTCATAGCCATGCTCTCAATGGGAGAGAGGCTTGTTTCTAAGAGGAGGACGGGATAGGGCGTATTTCCTTTAATTTTGATATTATAGGTTATAAAATTCTTTTGTATTTTCTCTATCTTTCTACAGGATTCACGAGAGATACTACAACCCCATACTTCACATCCATAAAGAATAACAGGTGTAACAAGAGTCTCAAAGAGGAGTTTATTCTTATCCCAACTCCAAAGATTAGCTGATTTACAATTGTTCTCAAGCCCATAATAAGCTTTCGATCCCCCAATAATCCTTTTCTCAATGCTATAATTCCAATTGAGCTTGTGGTGAATATCGATTCCAAGATATTTGTATGAAGTCACTTCCTCCAAGTTGTTGTTATCATATACAAAGGTATCATAAGGGATCTTATTAGATTTAATAATCATGACCTTAGTCTTTACCCATATTGGAGCAAAAATCCTTGAGGATTCTTAGTTGGTTTTCAAGATCATGGGGACTCCTTTCCATAAGAACGATATCATCAACATAAAGAAGAATGTTGATGACTATACCAGTGAGAGTAGGGCTGGCACAACCTATTTTTTCCAAGCAATCTTCTAACTTGTCAATGTATATGCCAAAAAGGGTAGGGGACAAGGGACAACCTTGTTTGACTCCGATATTGCAGTTAATCTCTTTTGACCAACCCTCAATGTTTTTAAAATTAACAATAATGTTCTCATACATCCTTATTGCAACAACCCTCAACTTGAGAGGCACGCTTATCTCTTCCAACCTATTCCAAAGGTTTTTCCTAGGAACCATGTCAAAAGCTTTTCTAAAGTCAACAAAACAACAAAAAAGATTGGTTTTAGTATTGCATAACTCCTCTGCAACGATCATAAAGATAACAAGATGGCCCACAATTGAATGATATCTCCTAAACCCGACCTGGCCTTTAGCTCTTTTACCATGACTTTCTAGCCAAAGGTTAATCTTCTTTTCCAAAATAATTCCATAAAGCTTGGCTAAAATCGGGCTAATCATAATGGTCCTATAATTAGAGGGAATGTTTCTATCCCCATTTTTAAAAATATGAATAATGAGGATTTGTGTCTAGGGTTTAGGGAATCCCTGGTTGACTGCTAAATTGAAGCTCTTATGTATGTGAGGGATAAGGATTGGCCTTCTGATTTTAAAAATTTCAGCTTGGTAGCCTTTAATGTCCTTAGCTTTCCCATTTGCAAGCTTCTTAACCCTGAACTCTATGTCATCTAAAGAAAAAACTTCTTCCCTTGTAGGGACAATATGAATGGTGTCCATGACATTAGGGAACTCGTAAATATTTTTAAGGTAGGAATTCCAGTCCCTTAAGGGAATCCTATTATTTTCTTTAGTATTGTGTTTTAGAATTTGGCTCCAAAACTTCTTAGGATCCAACTTATATAGTTGTGAAAGTTTTTCTTGCCTTTTATTGATATAGTACCTTTTTTTCCCCTTTTAATTAGGGATTTGTCGTATTGATCTTATCGAGTGTTAAGGACTCATTAGAAGCGTCCCTAATGGATTTCCTAGCAATTTTACATTCTTTATCATACCAAGGGTTGGTCGTTCTATTATTCTTTTTATAGGACACCTCGAAAGAGAACTTGTTAATAGAAGTGGAAAGGGTAGTTGTAAAATTATGATAGACTTCTTCAATGTTGTCCTTAAAAGTTAGGAGATTTAATTTACTATTTAAATCCTTTAAGAAAATGTCAACTTTACTTTTGTCTAAGCGCAAATTCCTTTGATTATCATAATTCTCTTCAATGGCGCTCCTATGCATGGAAAAGTTTAGAGTTAGGGTTAAAGGTTTATGATCAAAGTAAGGCTCATGGCCATTTAAAAGGTCAAAAGTTGTTATTTGGTTGGAAACGGGGATATCATATATCACATAATCTACAACACTACTACCTAGCCCATGAATACAATTCATCTGGTTGGAGTTTGGCCACTTCATTACTCCATTGTAAATTATTAGGTCTTGAGAGATGCAGAGCTTGACCAACTCAATACCAAACAAATTCTCAATTAGGTCTTCAGAGCTTCTTTTGTAGCTATTAGATAAAACAAGGTCCTCATCTAGCCATAAAAGATTATGGTTGAAGTCATTACTTAAAAGAGTAGCTTGTTTAGTTGCATTCCTAGCATTAAAGTCTCCTAGTAGGAGGATATTACCTTCATTTTTCAAACTATAAATATCTTGTTCCAAATTATTATAGGGACAATTGTTATCTAGATTGTTTTTCTTATAAAAAGTAGAATTAATAGGTGCAAAATACCAAATTGCTATATACATCTTCTTAGCATTGGTGTCTAAAATTTCTATCCAAATGTACTAATTGAGAGGGTCAATCTTATGAAGTTGAATGTGAGGATAAATGCTCTTTCTAATATAACAAGCTATGCCTCTTATCCCTCTACGATGGGATTTTTTGTTCCATGTCGACCACAAGACAAATCATTCTATGTTAGGGACCTTAGACTCCTCATGCTCCCAAGTTTCAACTAGACATATAATATCAATATCACTCGGGATCCAACTTATCATAGGACCTTTGCGCCATGGAAAGCCATGACAGTTCCAAAAAAGGATCCCGAGTGTCCCAAATTCCTATTTATTATTATCGTTCTGGTCTTTATCCCTAACAATAGATTTTCAATTTCTAACTATTGCCCATTTTCCTTCTTTCCTGGTTTCTTTTACCTTTTGAACTTCATTCCTTAATTAAACTTGGTCTTCGGGAATAAGGTCTTTATTTATAAATATTCTTGACCCTTTTACGCTCAGATATTTACTAAGTATGCTATATTTATGGTCATTACAACTTACTTTGACACAGATCATCCTATCTTTGTGATCAATTATTTTTCCTAGCCTCTTTGCTTCTATGAGGTAAGTTGTATCAATTTGTGATTTATTATTTAATTCTTCTTTTACTATTGCTAGAGTATCCTCATCTTGTTGTTCTTTTATACCAAAAATTATGAGGTTCAAGGCTCTTTTGTTACGCTCATGATCAATTTCAATTAGCTTATTCATTTCCTCTTTGATGGGTTTGATATCCAATTTGTTTTCCATATTACTGAGGGTCAAATTGTTGGTTAGTTTTTCTGCTAGCTCTTTAATCCTATCTCTCAAGTTGTGATTTTCTTCAACCCCTTCTTCTTGGGTTGATTGTTTATGTTTTTCTATTTCTTGAATCCTATCCTTCATTGTCTACAATTCACTCTTGAACCCTAAGAATCTATCATCTATTTGAGTTTGAATGATATCTTTAAGTTTTTGATCAATCATTGCCTCTAGCTCTATTTGGAGTTTTACGTCTCTTTCTTCACTCCTTTTTTCTAATGTTTCTAACTCTATTTGGATTTTGGCATCTCTCTCTTCTCTCCTTTTTTATACTGATTCCATATAATCGCAAATGATCTCTAGGGTGATTTTGGGGGGGGGGCTCCCCCTATTAGGCTGAGTTTTTGGAATAGGTGGTGGAGTGCTCATATTGAAAATAAGAGAAAAAAAAATGTAACAATTATTATTTTGGATTGACTTTATCTCTCAAATCAACTTTTACTTATGAAACTTAAAATAAAAAAAAAATAAAAAATATTTAAATCTCTTTATTATAAATATATTTTAAATTAAAATTGAATCAAAGTAAAAAGTGACTCACCTCATTTCACATGTCCAATTGCTCAACCGGTTGAAGAAGCCAACAATAATTTCTGAAAACCGCAGAGAAGTTCCGGAGAAACCGAGGGAAACTACATAGATTATTCTGGGTAAAAAAGGTAAAAACCAAAGAGAAGTATTATTCCTGTTCAAAATCATAGATATATAATGTTAGAAATAAAATATCTCCTTCAAAACAACATAGAAGTATTATTCCCATTCAAAACCACAGAGAAGTATTATTCCAGTTCAAAACTGCAAAGATATGTGGATGTATAACTAAGTTTGAGGGTTACAGTTAAGGATACTTTCTCCATGGAGTGAGATATGGCTAGAATGACTTCATTCTAGCATTAGGGAGGAGTTGGGAGGAGTGAAGTTAAGAATTGTTTTGAGCTTTTTCAAATTAAGGAATTTTTTTTTTAAGGAAAGAGCTTTATCTTTGATAATCTCAACAATGGTGAAAGTTTTTGGAAGAATAGTGAATAAGCTTTCCCTTTGTTCAATGCCTCTAGACCCAAGCAAAACACAAGTGTAAGGTGAATTTCTTTCTAATATCATATTCTCAGAACATAAAATTATCATATAACTACCTACTGGAGTTTAATCCAACCTTGAGTTGAATCTTTCTCTTTATAATAATAGTGAATCCTAATTTTTCATGTCCCTGGTGAATACCTACATTGCCAGAGACTTCACACATTTATGAACTCCCTTTTCTTAATGAAAACATATTGCAAGGGTTTCATAAAACAATTTATCGATATGCTTTTGGGTTCGACACAATTTAGACCAAATAGTTAAAAAAATGAGATTAATCTACATTCCTCCTCAAAAAGGTCCCATAGATATGGGGTCATTTGAGATCGTAATTTGGGTGTTTGTGTTGCCTAGAACTTGCAGAACTATTAAATGGTCGGTATGGACTACTTGGAACCTTGATGAGAAAGCATTCCATACAGTCCATGTCAAGGTTTTACCCTTGCCCATCATGGTTCTAAGCTGTTCATTCAACCCCATCATGGTTCCAAGAAGTTCATACAACCTCGTAATGGTGTTCTTGAGGGGAAAATAATATTTACCAAGACTTCTAAAATTCAACAATTTGCCAAGATGTAAAGTGCAAACAACCTTACAACATGATATGTGAGTCGTGACATGTACAAAGACCTCGTGATAGATCATCACACAGGTGGGTTGCATGCAAAGTGTGATGTTCTCCAAGGAAACTCTTCCCCTCATTCTTGGAATAGTTAATTATGAGAATTGATCCTTAAAAATGAGAATATTTCAAGTGCTTGTTGATAGCTCATGCACTTGATTGGAGCATGAAGAATTAAGTTTTAGTAAATTTCAAGTATGAAAATCCCAATATCAATTTCAAAACTATAATTATGTCAAAATCAATATCAAATTGGATTTGGCATTTGCAAGGGTTTCAAAAACTTTGGGATCAACTTAAGCATAAAAGCATAAATGAGTTAGCCATCATACACAACGAACCACAAGAATTCCACACTTACCATGCCAACATAATCTATGTAGTTAAGATTACGTAAGAGATTCTAACTTATATACTCAATGTTAAAGTTAAAGCAAATTCAAACTCACTAATGGTATCCTATGTGTAAGTGGAAAAACATATTGTTTAACAAATCAATTTTAACATCCTATATATTATTAGAAGATATATATTATTAAAAGACATATAGTGACATATTAAAATAAAATAGATGATAATTAAAAAATTAATAAACATTCCAAATAAAACCAGTGAGTAATTCATAATTACCTAAGAAAATTTATACTAAAACAATTATGAAAATTTACAAATATAAAAAAAAAAAACTTACACCAAAACAATTATGAAATTGGAACCTTTAATTTATAAAATTAAAATTACAATTAAAATATGATAACACTTTTCAAATTTTGGAACTAACAAAAGCATGTGTTTAACTTCATATTGGACTCCGAAAGCTTGGACTTAGTCCTTCATCTTTTAAAAACATTAGTAAACATCAAGTAGACATGCATTTAAAGCAAAGGAAACACAATACACATTTTGGTGCATTTTATATAAACATTATATCACATTTTGTGCATTTTTTCCACATTGTGTGACTAATGTGAAAAAACATCAAACATATATTTTTAAAGGATTTGTGATAAGTAGTTGGCTTCTATTTTTGGGCACAACTAAACCTTTTTTGGTTAATGCAAACTTTGCAGAACCTCCAGCAAGTCAACCCAAAAAAGAATCGCTTACCTTTGTATGCCTTGTATTGTTGCTGGGCAAGTCAAGCTCAGTATCGTGAAAACGACCTCTTCCACAGCTGCTCCCTCGCTTCTTGCTTCTGTTTCAATAGATTTCTTGTTTTTGGTTGAATAGCTTAAACTGCGAGGTATGGATTTTATTATTACAACAACCAACTGTAAGCATTGTTAATCATTTTCCAGCCTATGTTTTATTGGAATAAGCTTAGTGGTTTTAAATTTAGTAATTGTGAAGGTTATCAGTAATTAATTGTATATATTTATAAAATTAGATTCTTGTTTCTAGTTTAATTTGTTAAATTCTCGGTTTGTTTTCATCTTAGCAACCAATTATAAGTGGGAACTAGAGCAATAAGCATCTGTTGGCAGAGTATTAAATGCTTTGTATGCTATGGTGTTGGTAGTTGAATCCAATCTAACTTTGGATCCAACTACCCACAAGTCAGTATGAATAGCATATGCTTTGTCAGGGTATTAAATGCTTTGTATACTATGGTATGAGTAGTTGAATCCAATCTAACTTTGGATCTAACTATCCACAAGTCAATGTGCATAGCATATGCTTTGTCAGGGTATTAAATGCTTTGTATACTATGGTGTGGGTAGTTGAATCCAATCTAACTTTGGATCCAACTACTCACAAGTCAGTATGCATAGCATTTAATGCTCTGCAACAAGGTGTTTTTGGTTTAAAGAAAATGCATTACACTTTAAAATTATTTAATTAGAGAATCATTTTATTATTATTTCTTTTTCATGGCAGTGGGATTAACCATTGGGAGAGTTCATAGTGAATTAAATACATTGGGATTGTCATCATGAATTATGATAATAAGATTGGTATTTTATTATAAATAATTCAATAAGTTGTGATATTATTAAGTATTAAAAACAAAGAAAATGCATTATATTTTAAAATTATTTAATTAGAGAATCATTTTATTATGATAACGATTAACGTTCACTAAGACTGAATTGGTCTATCGGACCTTAAGAGGGTAACTGATTACTTGTGATTCTTTATAATTTTGTTTCTGTGCTCGAAAAACATTAAGAGAATCTTTCCAAAATCACCATACTTTTGTTGAGTTAAGAGGTTAGGAAGGTTGGTAGTGTGACAAATATTTTGAAAATGAGATCTAATATGGGTGTAGGCTGGACAATCTAAGAGAAAGTGCTTTTCATCTTCAACCTTCTTAGTGTCACAAAGGTGACACACTCTTTCATCCCATGGCATTTTAGGAATTGACCAACTCCCAATTTCACTATGGAGCTCGTGAGAATTTGTTCTTATCTTAGCAATGCTTATTTTTTTCTTTACACTTGGCAAAACAGATAGATTATTATGATCTTCTAGATTAGGGTTGATTACATCCTTATAATACCTTAATTTTCTTTTTTCCTCTAACTCTTTATCACACCACATTTTCTCCTTAAATTTTGATTTGACGTTTTTTTTAATAGTATCTTCATTCT
>ML858105.1:0-14911 GCA_009831015.1 Picea engelmannii
CATATTGTCCTGGGAAGCCCTTCTAACACAAGGGTCAAGCATTAGGTCGCATTGGTGTTGGCAGAGTTACTAACCCTGCTTTGTTGACATCAATGTAGAGATTGCACGTATTATGGGGGTCACTCCGAGGTATACCCACAATTATGAGTGGAAGCCTTTGAGTTGATTTCGAGCTAGATACCCTGCCTTTGCGTGTGGATCGGACTGACGACTATTTCCCCAGGTTGTACTGTTGTTTGTGGTGACCTTAGTGGCTTATCTCTCTAGGTTCTTACCCAAGGTGACTGTGGAGGGGAAAGTCTTCACGGTACCTGGAATCGACGTTGATCAAAATCACTCGGGCTCCTTGGAGGGTATACCCACGATTATGTGTGGGAGTTTGCACCAGGGCGTAAGTCTGTTAAGTAGGTCGTCAACGTAACTTTTCCACATTAACCTCGGCCCTTCTCATCTCGTTGTTGCGACGTTGGATTTCATCACCAACTAGTGGCTTCGATATTGGAAGGTATTGTTTGCTTGGTGATTGCTTCTAGATTTTATTTACTAGTGTGTGTTGTTTGTTTCTCAGAGTTTACCATAGGATTTTCATTGGGGGATTTGTTACCTGTTTACAATTGCTCCCCCTCGACGTTCACGGAGGATGCAAGGTGTTTCCCCAGAACATCCGGAAGCTTCACAACCTTCGCATACGGCAACACCTGAGGGTACCCCTGAGGACTCTCCTCGTCCGGGTGAAATTCCCCTTGTTACTCTACCACACGTGGACATAAGTGACGTCCCAGAATTTTTTACACCACCTCCACAAGTAGCACCCATTGATCCTCTTGCTGAATTTCGTATTACCAATACTATAGAGGACTATCGCATTCATCGTGGTGAACGACCTGTTGGACGATTAAATCCTTCTGACAAAACCATTGTTCCATCCTCTGAATCAACTGCTGGGCCTTCTCACGGTGTAGTAGGCCAAGATCATTTTTGGTCGGGTGATTTCCGACGAGTCTTGTTTGGTACTGAGTCCACCCCTGTCTACGAAATCAACCCTCCTGTGTCTCCTGAAGCAGAGACTACACCAACGACTACCACTTATCGTTTTGTTCTTCCTTCCGAGATGGCCCATCTCGCGAATACTACAAGTGTCCAAACCGAGATTCCTACCACTACTCTTGCCCCTATCAATACCCAGTGAACTCCTGAGGTTAACCCGAATTTACTTCCTGGTTACCATGCGTTGAATCCTTTGTTAAATGTTTCCCATCCAACACCTCCACAAACTCCAACTGGTTCTCCAGGTGGTCCTCATTTTCCTGGGCATCCTATTCTCAGTTTCATCCCGACACTCCCTCTGTTTCCTACTAGCAATCCTAATACTAGTAGCATTATCCCGACTGTTGCACCTAACTTGCACAATCCTGTTGGTGGACAGGGTTGTACGTTTCCTTTTCCTTTTCCCAAACATAACACAATTAATACACAACCTACGGTTGGTACACAACTTCCAGGTGGAACTGTCCCTTTGATAGGGGGACCAACCTCACCTTTAGGACAAAACATACCTCCTGCATTGGCCTAGTATTGGAATCAACTTATGCAAAAGTTTCCTCAAAATGTTGGGGGGCAACAAGATGTCCCTACTATAGACCAACCATATCCAGGTGTGACTAATCCTATCTGGGGTTCAGGTCAGACTACTCAACCTCAAGTCACTACTCCAACTCAAGGTCAAAATCCTTGGGGTTACTATCCGATTCAACCACCACCGAACCAACTAGGATCCTCCCTCTGGGGGCAGACTGCATACGGTCCCACTAGTCTACCGACAGGGCTTTCGCCCCAAAGTCACCAGTATCCACAAGTGAATCGGTAATTGCCTTTTCTTGCTACTCTGGATCTGCCAGATTTGTCTAGGATTCTTAATGATCCTATTCGTCACTCTCCCCAATGGCCTGCTATTCCTGCAAAGCTTCCATCGAACATTCCAAAATTCGATGGGAAGGTGGGAGAGGACCCAAATAATCATGTCATGACTTTCCATTTGTTGTGTTCGTCCAACTCATTGATGGACGACTCCATTAGACTACGTATTTTTCAACGAACTCTTACGGGTGTTGTTGCGAAGTGGTACATTGAATTACCACGAGGTTTCTTTTCCAATTTCAACACCCTTACAATGGCCTTTCTAACACACTACCAGTTACCGATTCGATACGATACTGGAACCGAGATTATAACCTCCTTCAAACAAATCTCGAGCACTCATATATCTGATCATATTCATGAGTGGCGACGGAGGCGACGTCTCATTAAACTTGAGCTTCCTGATCAGTTACTGGCAGAATGGTTTACCAAGTCTTTCGTAAACAAAATTGGTAAAGACATTGTTATGGGTGGTGTTGTCACCAAAGAGAAGGCTATTAGTCATGCTCAGTATCTTGATCTTGTTTATTCGCAAACGGGAACATTGTATGATTTACTACCCGATTTACCTCGTCCTGGTACTTCCAATATTTCTACTACTCCAGCTGCCTCACATGTTGCTGATGGTGTGATTGGTTCCACTCATAGCCACTCACATTCCGTTTTAACTACAACCCCAAAATCCAATTATTCTAATGTTCAAAGTGCTCCGTCTCCTGCTCCTCCCGCTGGTAAAATTTTTGAAGTGAACGTTGTTCAATCTACGTCAACCGGTAAAAATAAGTCTAAGAAAGGGAGAGGCAAGAATAAGGAGGGTAAAAACAATAATCCAAATGAGCAAACAAAATCTCCTCCTATTGATGACCGGGATAAGCGCAAACCACGCTACCCTTTCCTTATCTGTGGTGACGTTCACTACACGAAGGATTGTCCGAGATGTGTCGAGGTTAATAAGTTCCTTCAAGGAACCCCAAATCCCTCTACGCCGGCAGTCTTGTCTCAACCCTTCCCGTCTCAACAAAAGGCTTCGTTGGTCATCCACGACCAACCCTCTACTTCTACATCTTCTTATGTTTTGATGTGCACCAGTGATTCCATGAAAACCAATGTTGCACTTACCACTAGAGCTAAAGACTATACTCCTTCTAAGGAGAAGGTTGATGACTTACCTCTCGATTTGGTCCAGCCTTCTCCACCAAATCCACCTCTGAACGGTCCTCTTCATCTTGAACGACCGAGTCTTGATGAAGTTTTATGACCTCCGAAAGGTGTCGTTAAGAAGTCAACATTCAATCCTCATGCTCAGGCAGCCCAGAACTACAACATTGTCGAAGATCTGGCCCAAGCACCCTCATCGATGTCTGCCCTGGAAGTCCTTCAGTCTTGTCCTGTACAACGAAGGGCGTTGTTGAAAGCTATAGGTGGTATTGATCCAATAGATACGAATCTGATAGTCTTTAACTTGGAAGATCATATTCCAAGGTTACCCCCACAACTTGCATTTCAAATCCAAGTTGTGGTCTCCGACAAGAGTATTTGCCGAACTGTTATTGATGAGGGTGCCTCTACGTGCGTAATGTCTTTTTCTTGTTGGAAATCCATTGGCTCTCCCTCGTTAAACGAATCACAAAACACTTTGCGAGCCTTCAATGGCTCTGGTTTTAAACCATACAATGTTCTTCCGTCGTTGCTTGTTACTCTCGAAGGTAAAACCATCTAGGTGGAAGTGGAATTTTTCGATACTCCCCTAGATTATAATCTTCTACTTGGTCGGAGCTGGGTCGATTCTATGCGTGCTGTTGTGTCAATCCTTTTTCATGTCGTACGATTTCCTCACCAGGGAAAAGTGGTTACGGTCGATCAACTTTCCTTATTTAATGCTGATACTCGCACGGGAAATGTGCCATTCATAGCAAACACCCCTCTGGGTTATGAGAATGTTGGTGTCGGTCTTTTAAAAGACTCATCGTTAATGGGTACTTTCCCCATACCAACACCACCCAATATTCCAAGCCCGTCAGTTGCTTCCATTCATATGATCTCTACTGTACCTCATGAAATTCCTGTGTCTCTTGACCTTTGGATAGTCCCTGATCTTGGAGCTCATGTTCGTTTCGACGATGTTATTCCGTTAAGTCCGGTTGAGTTTGCTTATCAAGCCATTCAATCGGCATCCCTTACTACTTCTTCTTTTGACGAGTTGTTTCCTGATCCTTTCCGTGTCATCTTTCCCACTGACGAGATGATCATGTCCGTCATGGAGGACACCTCGTGGGACGATGGGCATCATCGTTCCATACTGTTTCTGGAACAACAAACTCTTGAGAATTATCAGCGGATTTCGACTCCGTCGACCGTTTTTGTTATATCCACGGTTTCCCAATCTACACAAGATGTGTTTGCGGAAGGGAACCTTAGTAACATTTCACCCATGATGCCCATAGATATTTCAGTGAAACCTGGGATAGTCGAGAATGTTCATATTGGAGTTTCGTGTTCTCCTGAAGAAATTGTCACTTATACTTCCTTGTTCAAAGAATTTCGTGACATCTTTGCGTGGAGTTACGAAGAGATGCTGGGTATTGACCCTGCTATCGTCGTTCATGAGATTAAGACATACCACAGAGCTAAACCAGTCTGGAACCACCTCCATCCTGTCCATCCACGTAAAGCGACAACCATTAAACTCGAAGTTGAAAAACTTCTTAAAGTCGGTTTCATTTACCCCGTGGCATTGACAGAGTGGGTTTCCAACCCCGTACCAATCGATAAGAAAGGTGGTAGTATACGCGTTTGTGTTGATTATTTGGATATCAACAAAGCTTGTCCAAAGGACAATTTTCCAACCCCTTTCGTTGACCAGATCGTCGATGACTGTGCCGGTAGTGAAATATTTTCCCTTATGGATGGATTTTCCGGCTATAATCAAATCAATATCGCTCCTGAGGACCAACATAAAATGGCTTTTATTTGTCCTTGGGGTACTTTAGCCTATAGGAAACTCCCCTTCGGTCTGAAAAAAACAGGTGGTACGTTCCAACGTGCTATGTCTTACACATTTCACGATATCAAGCATATTGTTCAACCTTATTTGGACGATTTGTCGGCTCACTCTTTACGTCGAGTCGATCACCCTACTCATCTCCGAGCGATTTTCGTTCATTGTCGATTCTATCGCATTCGCCTGAATCCTCATAAATGTGTCTTTTGCGTAGAATCCGACCATCTCCTCGATTTCATTGTTTCACGCCATGGGATCTGGGTAGATCTTATCAAGGTCGAGGTGATTCTTAATCTCCCTCCTCCTTCTTCTCTGCATCAGTTACAAAGTTTGCAGAGGAAAGCAAACTTTCTTCGTCGTTTCATCCCGAATTACGCTGAGATTACTTGCGGTTTCACACGTCTTCTAAAGAAAGGTTCAAATTTTTTCTGGGATAAGGTTGATAACAACGCTTTTGAAGCTTTAAAGTT
Source organism: Picea engelmannii (assembly GCA_009831015.1). Lineage (NCBI taxonomy): Eukaryota > Viridiplantae > Streptophyta > Pinopsida > Pinales > Pinaceae > Picea > Picea engelmannii. The sequence goes on from ML858105.1 coordinate 5,389, forward strand.
GTCCCTCACAAAAGCTCCTCTTCTTTTCCCTCCGGATTATAGTCGAGATTACTTTCTTTATCTAGCTGCGTCCGAGTATACCATCGGCATGGTCCTTGTTCAAGAGGATGATAACCATGATGAACATGTTATCCATTACTTGAGTAGAAGTTTATCATCCATGGAAATCAAGTACCAACATGTTGAGAAGCTGGCCTTGGCTACTGTCCAAGTAGTCCAACGTTTTCATCATTATATTCTCTCCAGAAAGACTACAATGATTTCACACTGTAACCCCATGCAACACATATTGACACGTCAATTGCTGGGGGGTAAGTACTCCAAGTGGATTTTTATTCTCCAGGAGTTCGATTTGGAATTCGATTGCACCACGTCGAAGAAATCCCTAGTTTTTGCTGAGTTAATTTGTGATTTTCCCCACACTTCCACGGAAAAGGTAGCAGTCGATTCGTTACCTGACGAGTCACTTTTCCTTATCAGTACCAACGATATTTGGTATGGAGATATCATTATATATCTCCAAACTCAAACTTTCCGGCCTACTTTGTCCAGTAATGAACGACGTCTTGTCCATTATCAAGCACGTCATTATATTTTCCTCGACGATACTTTTTACCATTGAGGCATTGACTCTGTCTTTCGGCGTTGTTTGACTTTTGACGAAGCTGAGAAAGCTTTGAATGACTTCCATTCAGGAGCATGTGGTGGCCATATGTCTGGGTATGCTACTGCCCAGAAGATCTTACGTGCAGGTTACTTTTGGCCTTCCCTTTTCACTGACTGCATTACTGCAGTCCATAAGTGTCATGCCTGCCAGACTTATAATCAGAAGATTCGATCACATCCTTCTCCCCTCCATCCTGTGGTCTCAGTAGGTCCTTTTGCTAAATGGGGCATTGATTTCATGACATGTCACCCTCACTCAGCCGGGGGGCATGGTTACATTATTGTAGTTGTTGATTATTTCACAAAGTGGGCCGAGGCAATGCCGACATTCGATAATACTGGGAAGACTACAGCCTTATTCCTTTTTAACCATGTCATCACTCGTTTTGGTGTTCCTCAGGCTATCGTTACTGATCACGGTAGTCATTTTAGGAATTATATGATGTCTGAACTTACAGAGAAGTTGGGCCTTCGTCATGATAGCTCAACGCCCTATTATCCACAAGCCAATGGCCAGGTCGAAGCCATCAATAAAGTTCTTATAACTATGATTCGACGGATGATAGGAATCCATAAAACCAGCTGCCACACAATGTTATTTTTGGCACTGTGGGCGTATCAGACATCTGTTAAGTCTGCCACGGGATTCACACCTTTTCGATTAGTTTATGGCATGGAAGCCATTCTGCCAATAGAATGTGAGATACCGTCTTTGAAGCTAGTTGTAGAGCTCTTACCTAATACTTCTGCCAAAGAGGAACGTCTGTTGTATTTGATGTGATTAGACGAGACTCGCCATGACACTACTCTTGAAATAGAAGGCCAGAAAAAACGTGTTAAGGCATAGTATGACAAGCATGTCAAACCTCGTGTATTCTCTAAAGGAGATCTTGTTCTTCTATATGAACAAGATAAAGATGTCCTAGGAGCTAGGAAATTCGAACCAATGTGGCATGGGCCTTACATTGTTAGCAGAGTGTTGGAAAAAGGAGCGTATGAACTAGTTTATTATGATGGTGTACCGTTGAGTGAACCCAAGAATGGGTTGTACTTGAAGAAGTACTACGCATAAGTCATTTGTGCATGAGTACTTGTATTTTATGTATCATACTGCGTGAGTGTGTTACTTTAGTTTTTCTTTTGAAGTTATCTGGTCTCTGCCCTTACGTGACGTTATGTTTGATTTCCAGATGTCAGAGTTTTCGCTACGTTACATTGGCTTCACCGACGGTGCTAGCCGTAGTACTCGGAACTTAGCTTCCGCTGCATGGGCAATCTATGCCCCGACAAACGAACTCATATCTCTACGAGGTATATGTCTTGGCTGAGAAACCAACAACATTGCAGAGTATAGCGTCGTGGTTGAATTATTGGTTGATGTTATATCTCTCGGAATTCGCCGTTTGGTTGTTCAACTTGACTTGTAGTTGGTAGTACTACAGCTAAGTAATGTAGATTCTATTCGAAGTCCTACTTTATTAAGGGTATATTTGCGAATTCGCCTTTTGGAAAGACATTTTGATTACATAGAATATCAACACATTCCGAGGAGTCTTAATACATTGACAGATGCTTTAGCTAATTATGTATTGGACAGGCATTTAAATCACTTATAAAATCAAACACATTAAATTGTACACAAATGTAAAGTAAGTTGGTAGAAACCATGTATATATATATAACGATCAAAGTTTGTTTTTACAAAATGTGTCCGAAGACCAAAAATAAAAAATTGAAACTCCTGGCTTCTACAAAAGTGACATCACTAATGATGTTCACGATAGCACACTAGTGTCCTAGCAACTCTGCAGAGAAAACGACCCATAGAGGCAGAGACTCCCATAGTATGACGATGATTGCGTCGTGGGATCTCCTCCAGAGGCATCTCTGGAACATCGGCCATCAAACCCTCTAAGTTTTGCTCCACTGTCAGATAGTCCTTGGCATACTGGGGGACTGCAACTGCTGCCTCTCCTCGACGCTGGACAGGAGAACTACCAACAGGTCTATATGCCCCAACATCTGTGTTATCAATAAAATTATTGATGTTAGTCTTTGGATGATTCTATAAAAACCAAAAACATTTAATATGATGAAAATACAAAAACATCTTAAAAGATAAAAGTTGGTGTACTTCTTACCAATATCTACCCACTGTGCGTCTTCAGGAAGTGCAAGGTCAGGATCACCACGAAAGTCCAAGCCAGCATACGCATAATCCTCTATCATCAGAACTTGGCCTGGAAGCCAGTCAAAGAAGAGATCGTCATACCTGACGATCGGTCCTGTCACATGTCTAGCCATGAGTTGGCACCATCGTAACATCCGTGGATCCCTGGGACCCGAAAAACGCCACTCGGCCTGAATTCTATACACTGGAACCCTCTCACAGAAGAAAGACACCAAAAATGATCCATAACCAAACTTCTTTAGATCTCCATGCCTGCATTTGGTCAGTTGTTTCTTGAGATTGCGCAAAACTACGTCAGCCCAGTTGAAGACCCGGGGCTCAATACACTTGAGGGAATACTGAAAATAGCTCTACAGATCCATATGCAGGTCAACACTTCCTGCCATCCGAGCGATAGTGAAGAGAATGGTACAGAGAGTTATATCAGTCACTCCCCAAATAGCCACTTTCCCTTTTTGTCGTTCAGCCTCTGGCACGCAATACTCCCGGCAATACTCACTCATTTTCAGACCACCCCTTCGGTTACCGGTCAAACTGACATACGAACCCCATCTTGACAACCTAGTCAGGAGATAGATATCCTCAATGTCGATCGTCAATGTGTGAGCACCGACATTAAAAACCTGTTGATCCGGATCCCACATCCGGACTAAGTGTTCTAGCAATCGAACTTGGGCTCTCATGCCCGGGATACGGAAATACTTCAGGAGACTGCAATCTCTTAAAGAGGCAATGGTTTGAGGGTGATTTTTGGCATTGGTATTGTCTTCCTCGTGTTCCCGTTCTCTCCATTCGAGCACCATATTGACGGTTATTAACCTGCATGGCAACCATGTAAAGATAGTTAATGATTTAAAACATGAGAAAAATTGGCTTTATTAGCTAAATATTATAAAACATTTTGGGCTCTGCGCTGTTCGCAGATGGCTTATAGCGCACAGTGTGAAATTCTCGCACTGTAGCTCAAGCCAACCTGCGAGAATGAGAACTTCTCGCAGGCCCCGTATGGGCAGCCTACGAGAATCCTCCTTCACGCATAGGGTTTCAAAAACCAACTCAAAACTTGAAATTTAGCCACTAAAATCATGAAATTAAACCATGAAAAGATAGAGAAAGGAGAACTTACCAATATGATCCAGACGGTTCGTGGAATGATGCCCCGAAGCTCCTGAAAATCGACGATGAAGATCGGAGGTAAAATGAAGTTTTTTTGCACTAAAATGGTAAATGGGTAAAACATATGGTAAAATGGATTGTGAATTTTTTTTATTTACTTTTTATCATGGTAAAAGTGGGGTTTTTCATGTTTATTCACTATTTTACCCTAATTACTAATATGGAAGTGAGTAAAATGACTTGCAGGTACCCCATGCAGATGATTATGAACAAAAACCTTTTGTAGTGTGTTTTTGTTTGTTTCCTATGGTTTGATATAAGACCTCAAGTGCCTTTTTATCCATTCTTGCACTTGCGGTAAACTTGAGAACGTGATCGAGCGTTGTTTTATCTCTTTTCCGGGCTTGCTGTGGTTACAAGAAAAAAGAACCCCCCTGGAGTTAACTTTAATCTCTTTTCACGACTCCCTAAACATGAAAAGATTGCCGAGCGATCTTGCTATTTTCACGCTCGTTAAAGTATTTGAAGTTACGCGTCCTTCGAGCGATAGTTTAACCCTTTTTTGGTCTCGTTGGACTATTGTACGAAAAAGGCACTGAGAGAGTTCTCTTTTGAGTTTTTTTCCAAACTCTATAATCCTGAAAAACCTTCGAGTTTTCTATCGCTGGACTCGTTAAACAAACATTGACTGACCCGTGATGGGACTGAATCACTCCTTCTTAGGGTTCGTTAAACATACTCCGAGGGACTCGTCCGAAGGATGAGCTTATATCAACAAGCATATGTGATCCTCTTCAAGCTTGCGTAAAAATAAAGAGGTACTTGCCAGAAATGGTGGGGGAAAATTTGGGAAAGGGATATGTTTCATCTTTGTGTTAATTGGCAGTAAGTGTCACTCTTGAACATGACACCCCCTATTCATCATTTGAAGCCTGTTTGGGAAATCCATTTGTCTCTCATTTGATTCAATAACAAGGTCTTTCCATGTGTCGTCTTTGAGTCAATGCTGCCAAATCATTGGTCGTGTCATCCATATGTTCAAGAGCAGTCCAAACCTCTATTGAGTCGGACATCTGCAGTTATACTTTCATTTCGTGTCGGCCTTCCCTGTGTCCAAAGTCCAATTGTCACATGCTCTGTTTCACTTTCAAACTCTGTTACTCATTTCGTGTCACTGATGTGGGATACATCAAGGCCCTCCTGTGACAAGTCTTGTTCTGTCGACTTCAACACATTATCCAGAATCAAGACTTAGAAATTATTTGGTACCTTGAAGCTTGCATGCCTCAATGGCAAGTTTCTCGCTTTCGACAGTGGGCTTACATCATTGACCCCTGATCGAGAGATTCCGTCGAGTGTTTGAAATCATTTCATTTATTCACAGTTGACGGATTGTACTATAGTACCTTGGGAGTCATTGGCATTAATGGTGATTTCCTTCACACTTGTTAACGATATACATCAATGACTGGTAATCAAGTGGTTTCTACCATGTTCGACTTTGACACATGTAATCACATGGTTAGATTCGTACTTTTGGGCGATGAGATTGAAGACCCTGGATATTATCCATGTGATCCAGGTTGCGATGGAGTATGTCTATTTTGCGACACATAGATCCACTGTGTATGCTTCGTGGCTATGTCGTCTTGATTTAAAATTTGTCGCTCAGATCCACAGTCTATTCAGGTGGTTGTGCTATATAATGACGGCATGGATCCATAGTGTATGATTGGTGGCCATGACCTTGGTTTATGATGACATCAGTCTATGATTTGAGTATGGGAATGCCTACCTCGAAATTGATATACATGATATTCTTTCGATGCTTGGATGTTTGTAGGTTTCTGATTAGATGTGCTTCTGGTTCTTGACACACACATGAAACTTACAAAGTCTATCGACTGTCACTGGTTCCGCTCTCAGAATTTGGGGGGCATTCTGTTATCCACAAATTTGGTCATTGTGATGATTTCATGATGATGTTATGATGATGAAAAATCAAGCTCTTTACCAAGAACACTTTCCTGAGAAAAGTTATAGTTGTCTTCTTCCAGAATTCACATTTTGAAGCATGTTCGCAGGCTACTTATATATTCACCTACGAGAATTCCTGTTTCTCGCAGGCTGCTTTAAGCTGGAGTGTGAACTTCTCGCACTGTACTCATTATTAGGGTGCAAACATGTTCTTAAAGGGGAAAAAGATAAGAATATAGAACCTTCTAGAAGGGAATCTTCTAGAAGGGTGAGTTGGCTTTTGAATGGTTGTTCAAGTACTGGCATTCCAGATATCTTGGGATCATTCCCTATCCAAGTAACTAATCTATCTTCTCCTATATATTGAGGAGATTGCTCATGGAGAGGGTTAAGTTGAGAAAGCAGCAAGTTATCTAGAGATTGATTATAGAATTAGTGCAAGACTGTATGGAGAACTGATGCTACAACAGCAAGAGACGACAGCAAGGTCATCACAAGTGGTTGATTTTCTTCATGCATGAGCAAGTGTGTGTGTCAGAGCTAGAAGCCATCGAAAGGAAATCTATGACATCAAGGCTCAGGTTGTAAGTTTCACTTTCAATTAATTCAATACATCAATATGTCCCTTTCCCATAAAGATGATGTCACTTTATTACATAATTCCTTGATCATATGTATAGACTAGTCATTGAATATATTAATCTACCTTTACTTCAATTGGTTCGTTTTGTTGTGATCTGGACGGGACGAGAGCATTGGAGAAAATCTTGGAACAACAGAGATATAAGGAGAGCGTTCATAAGGTATGTCCATAACTCTTATCTCTTAGTTCATTCAATAGGCTAGATCTAGGGAAACTGTATTATTCTGTCTTGTTTTGTTCTAGATCCAGGTGGATCTAGGGAGATCGGTTCGTGTCCGCACTTACGGATTTATCCTATAACACCAAGAAGGTTCAGAGTCCAGCATATACAGCAGCAGTGGAGTTGTTGAGATCAGTCTCCAAGTGGGATATTGTTGGTTGTGGAGCCTGATTATCTTCCTGATTCAGAGGTCCTTGCTTTCAGCCATGTTTATACCCCATGAAGTATTTACACCCCAAAAGTATGTACACTCTTCCACGCGGGGGAGTGCAGAGGGGGGGTACCCCCTCTTTGGGGTCTGAGGGGCCTATCCCCTCGGTTGGGGGGTCTGGGGGCAAGCGGGCCCCTAGCGGGGGTTCGGGGGAGAAGCCCCCAAAGCAAAAATTGCCTTGTAAAAGTATATTGTAATTTCATTGTAAATCTGGACCGTTCATTATAAGGTCGCAGATCTAACGATAGAGATTATGTTAGGGTTTTTTCCCTAGAAGGCAACCCTCTTTTATGAGGGAAATGTATTGTGGCTATGGATGATAGTGAATATTGTATTCTGAGAGAGGAGACTGTGAGAGAAAGAAGAGGAAGTTACAGCGGGTTTTGTTGTGGGTTGTATCCCTTCATTTGCTGGATAATAATAAAGGAAGGACCTGGCAATTTCTCTGGTGGACGTAGCCCAAACTGCGTGAACCACGTAAATCTGTGTCTCTCTTGTATTGTGTGTCTTCTGTGTTTTGTTTCTGCATTTGTTTTATTTTATTGCTCCGGGGTCCTATTTTTCTAAAAAAAGTGGTTTCCTTGCAGGGTTCTCATTCCAATAAAGGCCCAGAAAAAGAAGCTAAATTTAGTCCCCCTTGACACATTCTGAAGGATACCCAGATATTTGACTTCATCTATAATAAAAATGATGAAATGGAGAATGAAGTGCCTAGTGTGGGGGAACATGATAGACTTTGTAGTGTTGTCCATGAAAATGATAAATACATTAGACTATTGGAGTCAGTGGTGTTAAATAAGACAGTGATTGGGTTGGAAAGTGGCGCTGGTGGTGAATGTACAATATCTTGTGCCTTGCAAAAGAGTACCGATGAGAATCCTCTTGAAGAGACAACTTTTGAGACAAATAATCCTTTACCACCTAGTGATAATGATAAGAAAGTTTTCATAAGAAAGAAAAGTGTAAAGGAAATAGGAGGAATGCCTGATCGTTCTACAACATTTCTAGTTTCTGTTATATCTGAAATTGGCTTAGTAGGTCTATCGTCATTGCTGATGGATATTCTTTTACAGGCAAACCCTCGGTCAAATTCTAAGCAGGTATGTTAAAAATTAATAGATATTGGACAATGCACTTATGCATTTGACAGTGCTCTCATGTGTTACTTTTACTTATAATTGGTTTTGCAGGATTTTTTTATTTTTGTATGTGATGCTTGCTTCTGATTACTTATTTCCCCCCTACTTCTGTAATGTTATCAACAACATTACAAAGTGCCATTGTGTCTTTGTTTTTGTGTTGTTTTTCTTGTCAACCAGTTGGTTACCACCCAAGCCCTTATTTTTAGTAACGAAAGTCCTAAGGCACAAGTAGGACCCTAGGGGCACTATAAAAGGACCACCCACTGTCACCACAATAGCTCCTTCACACACTTTTGGCTGGCTCTCCTCTGGCACAAGGGGGTATCCCTAAGAAAACTTAAGCTTATAATATAATAGATACAAGGAATGGTAATACGACTTAGAAGGAAAAATTTGATTATTGTTTTGTTCTTGAATAAATTCCCAATCCTCCAACAACCAATGCTATTTAAAAAAACACAATTCTCCCTCACCCTAATACTACCAGTGCCTGTGGATTTGGTATCATATCGCATGGGCGATATTTGGCTTGTGGTTGTTTTCTATGTGATGTTACAAGCTATATTTACGGTTGCATATTCTTATGTTGGGATTGTGTTCACATTAATAATTTTCTTAATTGTGTGTGTGTGCGTTAAACATCACTATTGGGTGTGTGTGTGTCACTGTGTTGTGAATAATCCCACATGGATAACAATTGTAAGATGGAGATGGTATACAAGCCATTGCTCACACTAAAATATTTACCAATCTGGAAGATGGCTTTGGGATACAAGTCGTTGGGTTGATGTCATGGAATCCTCCCTCGCTCTTGGACTGACATTGCCGATAGTTTTGGTGTCATTCTTTGTGGGCCATCTTTGGATTGTGGTTGTTATCTATGTGCCAAAAAATTTGCTGATATGGACACTGTCTTTGGGTGCAATTCCACAGGTTGATGTGATAACATCCTCCTCGACTCTATTACTAACATTGTCGATGGTTTCGGTGTCATGCCTTGTGGGATGTCTTTGGATTGTGGTTGTTATCTATGGTGATGTTACAATTTATCTCTACAGTGACATATCCCTATGTTGGAATTTCCTTCCACATTAACACCCCTCTTCTTAATTGACTGTGTGTGTTAATGTCCAGTTGGGTATGTGTTGTGAATAATCGTACATAGATAACAATTTTGAGATGGAGGTGGTTTATAAGGCATTAACACATAAAGAAATCAGAATTGAGTATAAGGCCATGATGTTTTAACTTTGCAAGCTGTGAATTTATTTCTCCAAATATTTTATTTTCTACAGTCATTCCTTAGTTTAATTGTAATTAACAATGTTCTCAAGGCATGCCAACCCCCCTATTATTC
>ML858105.1:15655-26504 GCA_009831015.1 Picea engelmannii
TATAAATCTATTGAAATATTTATAGCAAAAACAAACATATTAAAATATTAAAATATTCATGTACATCATCATTTAGTACTTTTAGCCAGCCTCTTCTTCTTAGCCCTATAGTTCCTAATCATTTCATCCATATCTACGTCTTCATTCTCTGGGTACTCTTCAAAATCCGATTGTGATTGCGTCCTATCACTCAGAGTGCGCCTAGTCACAGGGTACTCACGTTGTAATGGAGGTCGTTGTAATGAGGCATCACCTACAAAAGAAGAAAATACAAAATTTAAATGGCCAGTTTTTAAATATCACTGAACTAGTTCAGTAACATTAAAAAAAACACATGTAATGTAATTATTTACCTGGTGAACTGGTCGACACCGTTGGAATGGTTTCCCCCGCGTGCTCCTCTTCAACTGTACAAGCCTCAAGTACAACATTCTCTGCCATTGAGACCACAAACTTTATAATGAAAATCATACATGTATAAGTAAGTATAACTACAAAATTATTAAGTATATGATTAAAATACAGCCATATTACCATCATGTGCCAGCTTGGTCGTAGAACCATCATGCAACTGTGTCTCCGTGGAAAATTGGGACTGAATGGGATCAAAATTATCTTCTATTTGCAAACTGCTATCAACGCACTGCTCTCAATTAGGACTAGTGTGTTCATTGACAGTGCTACTCCCCTGATTAAAACAAAGTTGTAAATGTTAATAATATCCAACATGATTGTATTCTTTTAATAATAAAGGTTAATGTGGATTAAATTTTATTTACCTTATCCTGCAAAGTGGTTCTTGGTATTTGCCCCAAGATGTTTCGGTGTTCGACTACCCCTTTATAGTGGTACTTGTAACCAAGCTTGAGGTCTTACTCCGTGGTTTCAGTACCAAACTTGTCACCCTACATTGCATAAGAGTATGTATTTTTTATGTTATTCGTTGGAATTACCTAAAAATTTTAAGGCGATACAAATAAGATATTTAGGTACTTACAATTCGTGACTGCAACTTCAAGTAGCCGCCCTGACCTAGATTGTGCTGGCCACATTTGGAAAGCCTTGCTTTTGTGGCCTTTGACGTGTCAATCAACCTATCATCAAAAGTTTAAAGTATGTTAATATATACCACAGGTTTATTTACATCTAAAAAAAATTGAAGGTATTCAATTAAAATTGTAATTTACCTTCTAGGACCAGAGGGTGTTTTTCCTTCCTCTGTCAATTTCTTCTCTTTTGTGTCCTCAATGAGGGCCTTCCACTCCCTCTATGGAATCATCAGAGGATGCTCGTACCTATCATTTTGTTTCAAGTGCCTCCTATATGTTTCTCGCATATATTTTAAATATTGTCTAGCTACGGCCATGGCCAAGATCTTATTAAAAGTATCTACACCAAAAAGGTTTTCTAGATAATCCATTAATTCTTTTTTGAGGTTGGAATTCTAGGAATTCCACCTCTCCCGTATGGTGGGCCCAAAAATCAGTAAAGCCTTATTCTCCAAGGACCTGTAAAAATCATTTTTCCCTACACACAAAATGATTATATGATTATTAATTTAAAAATAATAATTTAGATAATTTATATTTGTCTACATAAAGAACATGAAAAAAATAAAATTTTAAAAATTACCTGGGACTTTAACCTGCTTTAATGAAATTCCTTCCTCGTTGACCATAAAGGTTCCCTTAAGGGTCCCTGTGTTGGTCACATGTCTTGCTTTAGGAAAATAAACCATATAGTTTGTCAAATCATCGGCCTCATCTCTGTCACCACCTCCAGAGCCTACCTGTGTGGCTGCTTCCTCGGTGGGTGTGTTGTGGCTCCCACCTAATGGTGTGGAAGGTGGAGATCTGAATAGTTGCATCCTGACAGCTATATGAGGGCCTGTGTTGGGACCCTATGGCATATTTGCAGTGCCACTACTACCAATACCATGCATGTCGGTGTCAACAAGATCCAAAAATTTCTATATAAGAAAGAAAACATTTTTTCATTTAGATAATGTAAAAGTTTAAAATCAAGATTTCATAATTGATCTTATCACATAAAAATAAAACAACTTGAAATTATGGTTATTACCTTATATGTCTTAAGCCTAGTCATATGATGCAGGATCATCTCAAGTGAGCCAACGTGGAAGCAAAAGACAGTTGGACAAGCACCCAACGCAAATTTTGAAATTGTCTTGAAGTAAATGTGCCAACCTTAAATGAGATAATTAAGAAGGAGCGCACTTGTATAATGTAAACAGACCTTAAGCGATCTGCTCTCGTCCTTAGTAGGTAGAAGGCATTTATAGTAGTAAATACAAGTAGGCAGAATTGAATGTTAGATTATACAGTTTTAGAACGTAAGAGGGAAACAGGATATAGACACCGTCATTGTGTATTGTAACATTATTATGAAGATTATGAAGAGAATATAGGAGAAGAAGAGAGCTGTGTAGCTAACTCCATGTACAAAATTTCTGAATTAATACAAGAAAGTTGTGATTTAGACTCATGGTGTTCATATATTCTCTGTGTATGCATTTTTGAATGTTATTCTCATGGATGCTTTACTCTTTCTATAATGCAATTTCTTTTATGTTATGTATGATTGATTTCTTGTTGAATGGTAGAAGTTTGAGAGAGAGAGTAAGAGAAATGAGTTTCAATTGTTTCTCTATCTGAGCAAGAGTTCTTGCAAGGAGTGCAGTTGAATTGTCTGCAAGGAGTGCGTTGACAAATTGTTCAGGGTTTTGTCTCTGAAAGCTCAGGATAGATAGCTTTTGTTCTCATTTCCACAGAAGTGCAGTCAGGCACAGGAGCCGTGCAACTAGTGTGCAGGCCGAGTAAAGTCTCAGAGTTTTGAATCTGAGAAAAGTATTGAGAGACTGTTGCTGCAGGTGTGTGCAGAGTCGAAGGATTTCAACACTTGAAAGTGTTTGAAAGTTGGCCGCAAGGAGTGTGACCAGGAATATTCTGAAGGAATTGAAGTTGTGGGAAAGTTCAGAAGGATTTGAAGCCTTCAAAGTCATCGAAGGAAGGCAACAGGCCAAGTACCTTGAAAATTTGAAGGAAGGCGTAGCGACATCGGACCGCAGGAGGACAAGTTCTCAAGGAAAGAACGGATGGTCGGAATTCTTTGTGGAGAATTCGTGAATTCCCATGAGCCGTCAGATCTCACAGAGGAGCAAGGGAGTTATGGTGAGTATTCCCAAAATGTGAAATCTCATAAGAGATAGAGCCATCGATCCAAGTCAGTCATGGGTCGTTGGATCACTCATGAAATCGCCTATCGAGATTTCGTGAGTGGAAGGGTCGAAAAATTGGTATTAAAGTTCATGAAATAGCGAAGCGCGAAGCCGTGAAGGATCGATAGGATTGTGTGGGACCATAGGAGCCAACAAGGTGGACATGTGGCACACTATCGATGTAGAAGTCAACTGCATTGACCTCTTCGGAGTTTCATAAGTTGAAGTCCTGAATCGGCGAGAAGTCTAGTTGTGGGGCCAGCGCCGAGAAACGTGTCGGAGTCTGACATCTCAGGATTTTGGAGAATAGAATATCGGGATTTTAGGGTTCATGGGAAGAGTTGTATGTTATCACAACTCACGAACTTGCGAAAGCCGACAAGTCGGGGTGATATCAGAGTTTCAGAGTTTCGAGATTCGAGGGTCTGAGTGACAAGACACTCGACTGCAAGATTCGTGAAATCGTGAAGTCCGACTTCCTAAGTGCAAAGGGAGGATCTCACGAGGTTTCACTGTGGGTGCAGATTTCCTGAAAGGGAATTATAAGAGTGTTTTAGAGTTCTTCAGGCCAAGGAGAGAAGAACGATCCTGTGTATGTGACCTTCCGACCCGCGGGTTGAGGGAGGCTGTGTCAGGTTTGGTATCAGAGCTCAGAAAGGTTCTTTTCTTTCTGTAGCAAGGAAAAGGAGATTTCACCATGCCGCCAAGGAGAAGGGACAGACAAACACCCAATCCACCAGAGGACAGGGAAATGCTGAGGAGAAGAGGTAGGCAGATGACTGATCCAGCCATGGAGAAAGAAATCCGTCATTTACGTGCCAGACTTGAGGACATGGAGACAACACAGAGACGTACAGTCAATGTTGGGGATCTTAGTGATTCCAAAATTGAAATAGAGGCTGAACATGAGGAAGAAGTTGCAGCCGAAGATGCAGCAAACAAGCGTTTGATTAGAGCTATTGCAAGAATGGGTGCAAGAGCGAAGATGGACATTCCAGTTTATGAGGGAAATCTGGATGCAGAGGAGCTTCTAGACTAGATTAGAGCCCTGGACACATACTTTGACTATGAATATTTCGAAGAGGAAAATAAGGTCAAGAATGATGTCACAAGATTGAAGGGACATGCAGCATTGTGGTGGGATGAGCTACAAGTTGACAGACGTTGCAAGGGCAAGCAGAAGATCAAAAGCTGGGACAGAATGATCGCGAAGATGAAGGCGAAATTCATCCCCAGAGATTACCAGATCACTCTGTTTCGAAGGATGAAGAACCTGAGACAGAAGCTGATGACAGTAAAAGAATACACTGAAGAATTCTACAGGTTGAACATCAGGGCAGGTCATCGGGAAAGCGATGATGAAAAGGTTTCCAGATACATGAATTGTCTGAGATACGACATTCAAGATGAGATGAGCATGGTAACGATCTGAACGATGGAGGATGCTTATCATATGGCTCTGAAAGCAGAAGAGAAGTTGAGCCGAAAGCAGGGTCAAAGAGGCTGAGGCAGAAGTCAACCCAAAGGCAAATCAATTGCCCAGGATAGAAACCAAAAAGCCAAGGAGGACTGGAAGAAACCTCAGACTCAAGTTGAGAGAGGTGGAACCTCACAGAGAGGGAAGCATACCAAATAGAGAGGAGAGTATGTTGATAATAATATTTTTCCTCGTACTAGAGGTAGAGGAAGAGGAAGAGGTGGAGTAATAACATGCTTCACATGTGGAAAGAATGGGCACAAGTCTTATGAGTGTCCAGATAAAAATAAAGAGAGTGGAGAGACAAGTCTTATGTCGAGGTAGAAGATGCTGAAGGTGGAAGATCGTTGATGATGCAAAAATCTCTTTTGACACCAGAGAAGGAGGTGGAGAGTTCAGTCCAAAGAAACAAACTTTTTCGGACTGCTTGCAAGACCAAGGACAGGGTATGCAATGTCATTGTGGACAGTGGTAGCATAAATAATCTTGTTTCTACAGATATGGTAGAGAAATTGGAGCTGGAGACGATTGATCATCCAATCCCATACAGAGTTTCGTGGCTACAAAAAGGATATCAGGTAACTGTCACTAAACAATGTTTGGTTGAATTTAAGATAGGAGGATATAATGATAAGATATTATGTGATGTCATTCCTATGGATGTTTGTCATCTATTGCTAGGTAGACCATGGGAATATGACAGGAATTTGATTCATGATGGGAGAATGAACACATACACCCTAGAGAAGAATGGGAGGACTCACATGTTTCTTCCAATCAAGGATAAGGAGGTGAAACCAGAAGTAAGCAACATTGTACTTCTCATGAGTGGGAAGGAACTTCTTATAGAGGTTAAGAAGAAGGAGGATCCATAGTTCATTGTGGTCAGGAAGCCTAGAATTGTTTTGACTAGCACAAGGGTGGATGATTTACCGGAAGAGGTTCAAGAACTACTGGAAGAGTTCGTTGACATAGTAGTGGACGAATTACCTCGTTTGTTGCCACCGATTATAAGTGTGAGTCATCATATTGATCTCATACCAGGAGCCAGTTTTCCAAACAAATCCACGTACAGATTGACGCCACAAGAGAATGAAGAGGTCAAAAGGCAAGTCCAGGATTTATTGGACAAAGGTTTGGTTAGGGAAAGCTTGAGTCTGTGTGTTGTTCCGACAACACTCAGTCCGAAGAAATACAAAGGCTGGAGGATGTGTACCGACTCGAGGGATATTAACAAGATAACCATTAGGTATAGATTTCCATTGCCAAGGATGGATGATTTCATGGATTGCTTGAGTGGAGAAAAATTATTTTCAAAGATTGATTTGAAAAGAGGTTATCATCAAATCCGCATGAGAGAAGGCAATGAATGGAAGACAACATTCAAAACCAATGAAGGGTTGTATGAATGGCTTGTTATGTCGTTTGGCTTAACAAAAACGCCAAGTACCATTATGAGGTTGATGAACGAAGTATTAAGGGAGTTCATCGGAATATTTGTCATTGTGTATTTAGATGACATACTGGTTTTCAGTAAAATAGTGGCAGAGCATCTGAAACATTTGTCTACAGTGATGCAGAGGTTACAGTAGGAGAAGTTGTTGATAAACATGAAGAAATCCTCATTCATGAAGACAAAGCTCATTTACTTGGGATTTGTTATTTTTGCAGATAAGTTGAGGATGGATCCAGATAAGGTGGAGGTAATCAAGAATTGGCTATCACCGAAGAATATATTTGAGGTGAGAAGTTTTCACGGATTGGCTAGTTTCTACCAAAAATTCATCAGGAATTTCAGTGGAATTAGTGCATCGATGATGGATACAGTAAAGAAAAGACACAAGTCTTTTCATTGGACAGAAGAAGCTGAGAATATTTTTAATATGTTAAAGAGGAAGATCACAGAGCAACCAATTTTGGTGTTGCCAGATTTCAAGAAGACATTTCAAGTGAAGTGTGATGCAAGTCGATTTGAAATAGGGGCAATCTTGAGTCAGGAAGACAGACTGATAGAATACTTCAGTGAGAATTTGAATGAAGTGAAAGTGAAGTACTCCACTTATGACAAGGATTTCTATGCTATCATATAGGCATTGAAGAAATGGAGACATTACTTGATCCTGAAGGAGTTTGTCTTATACAGTGACAATCATGCACTGCAGTTTGTGACTCAACAGGAAAAGTTGAATCAGAGACATGTCAAATGGTTGAATATATGCAAAATTTTACTTTTGTGATTAAACACATTTCTGGTACTGCTAACAAAGTCATTGATGCTTTGAGAAGGAAGTGTTTGCTATTGCAAGAGTTCAGAGTCAAAACATTGGGTTTTCATGATCTCAGGGATGTGTATAGAGATGACTCAGATTTTAAGGAGGTGTACGAAAAATCTAAGAATCCAATTCTCAGAGATAGAAGCCAATGGACAGAATACATGATCCAGGAAGGATTATTATTTAAAGGTAATCAACTGTGTATTCTGAAATGCTCCAAGAGGGAGAATTTGTTGAAGGAGAAACACAGTGGAGGATTGGCAGGGCACTTTGGTCATGACAAGACGTTCACAAGGTTGAATGAGTCATATTTTTGGCTGGGAATGTGAGTAGACGTCAAGAGATTTGTGGACAGATGCAGAATTTGTCAACATTCAAAGGGAAGGAAATAGAATGCAAGGTTTTATCAACAATTTCCCATACCTGAGAGGTCGTTGGATGCAATTAGCATGGATTTCATATTGGGTTTGCCAAGAACACAAATATGTTTTGAATCAATCTTTGTGGTGGTGGATAGATTTTCCAAGATGGCATACTTCATTCCATGTCAAAAGACCAGTGACGCAACTGACATTGCGAATCTGTTTTTCAAAGAAGTCATTCGACTTCACGGCTTACCAAAGAGCATAGTTTCAGATCGAGACACTAAGTTCATAGGGCACTTTTGGAGGACCTTATGGAAGAAGCTGAGAACTAACCTAGAATTTAGTTTAGCTTATCATCCTTAGATGGATGGACAAATAGAAGTGGTGAACAAAAGTCTGGGAGACTTGCTGAGAAGCTTGGTGACAAAACACCACAGCCAGTGGGACAACATATTACCATAGGTGGAATTTTCTTATAACGACTCAGTTAATAGAAGCACGGGTCATATTCCATTTTAGATTTTCTATGGCATGCAACTGAGAGGAATTTTTGAGCTGAGAGATTCAGAACAGAATGAAACTAGGAGCACTAGTGCAGAAGATTTTGCAAAGGCAATGAAGGAACTTCACGGCCAGGTGAAGGAGCGATTGCAGAATTCGAGCCAAGAATATAAGCGCAAAGCATATCAGCATAGAAGACAACTTCAATTTGAGATTGGTGATTTGGTT
This sequence comes from Picea engelmannii, assembly GCA_009831015.1. Classification (NCBI taxonomy): domain Eukaryota; kingdom Viridiplantae; phylum Streptophyta; class Pinopsida; order Pinales; family Pinaceae; genus Picea; species Picea engelmannii. Next base: position 23,738 of record ML858105.1, read on the forward strand.
CTGGCACATTTGAGGAAGGAAAGGTTCCCGAGAGGAACATATAATAAACTAAAGATGAAGAAAATCAGACCATGTAAGGTCTTAAAAAAATTTGGGGTAAATGCTTACGAGATTGAATTACCCGATGGGATCGGAATTTCTCGGATATTCAATGTCTTAGATTTGTACTCATATAAAGCTGAGGAAGTAGGGATAGGAAATGAACAACTAGAAGTCCAGTGGACAAAGAAGATTCCAGTTGCAGAAAAGCCGCAAATGGAGTGCATACTGGACAAAAGAGTGAGCAACAAGACCATGTGGAAGCAATACTTTGAATATTTGGTCAAGTGGAAAGGCCATCCAGTTGAGGATGCTAGCTAGAAGAGCGAAGAAAATATCCATAAGCATGGACAGAACGTGTGTGATCTCATGGACAGGAGCCCATGAAAATTTTCAAGCGAGGGAGTATGATGCAGGAGCATCTCATGCGAGCCAGCGTGGAAGCAAAAGACAGTTGGACAAGCACCCAACGCAAATTTTGAAATTGTCTTGAAGTAAATGCGCCAACCTTAAATGAGATAATTAAGAAGGAGTGCACTTGTATAATGTAAATGGACCTTGAGTGATCCACTCTCGTTCTTAGTACGTAGAAGGCATTTATAGTATTAAATACAAGTAGGTAGAATTGAATGTTAGATTAGACAGTTTTAGAGCGCAAGAGGGAAACAAGATATAGACACCCTCATTATGTATTTTAACATTATTATGAAGATTATGAAGAGCATAGAGGAGAAGCAGAGAGCTGTGTAGCTGACTCCATGTACAAAAGTTCTGAATTAATACAAGAAATTTGTGATTCAGACTCATGGTGTTCATATATTCTCTGTGTATGAGTTTTTGAATGTTATGCTCATGGATGATTTACTCTTTCTATCATGCAATTGCTTTTATGCTATGTATGAATGATTTCCTATTGAATGGTTAAAATCTGAGAGAGAGAGTAAGAGAAATGAGTTTCAATTTTTTCTCTATCTGAGCAAGAGTTCCTACAAGGAGTGCAGTTGAATTGTCTGCAAGGAGTGCATTGACAAAGTGTTCAGGGTTTTGTCTCTGAAATCTCAGGATAGCTAGCTTTTGTTCTCATTTCCATAGAAGTGCAGTCAGGCATAGGAGACGTGCAAGGAGTGCGTAGGCCGAGTAAAGTCTCATATTTTCGAATCTGAGCGAAGTATTGAGAGATTGTTGCTGCAGGTGTGCGCAGAGTCGAAGCATTTCAACACTTGGAAGTGTTTGAAAGTTGGCCCCAAGGAGTGCGAGCAGGAATCTTCTGAAGGACTCGAAGTCATGGGAAATTTTATAAGGATTTGAATCATTCAAAGTCATTGAAGGAAGGCAATAGGCCATGTACCTTGAAAATCTGAAGGAAGGCGTAGCGACATCGGACCGCAGGAGGACAAATTCTCAAGGAAATAACGGACGGTCGGAATTCTCTGTGGAGAATTCATGAATTCCTGTGAGCCGTCAGATCTCACAGGGGAGCAAGGGAGTTATGGAGAGTATTCCCAAAAGGTGCAAGCTTAGAAGAGACAGAGCCATCGATCCAAATCAGTCAGGGTCCGTTGGATCACTCGTGAAATCGCCTATCGGTATTTCATGAGAGGAAGGGTCAAAAACTTGGTATTAAAGTTCACGAAATCGCGAAGCACGAAGCTGTGAAGGATCGATAGGATTGTGTGGGACCATAGGAGCCAGCAAGGTGGACAGGTGGCACACTATCGACGTAGAAGTCAACTGCGTTGACCTCTTCGGAGTTTCGTAATTCGAAGTCATGAATCGGCGAGAAGTCTAGTTGTAGGGCCAGCGCCGAGAAACGTGTCGGAGTCCGACATCTTAGGATTTCGGAGAATATAATATTAGGATTTTGGGTTTCGTGGGCAGAGTTGTATGTTATCGCAACTCGCGAACTCGCGAAAGTTGACAAGTCGAGGTGACATTGGATTTTTAGAGTTTCGGGATTCGGGAGTCTGAGTGACAAGACACTCAACTACAGGATTCATGAAATCGTGAATTCCAACCTCCTAAGTGCAAAGGGAGGATCTCACGAGGTTTCACTGTGGGTGCAGATTTCCCAAAAGGGAATTAGAAGAGCGTTTTAGAGTTCTTCGGGCCAAGGAGAGAAGACCGATCCTGTGTACATGACCTTCCAACCCATGGGTTGAGGGAGGCTACATCACATAATGTTTATGGATAAATTCGTGAGTGCGGACACAGACCAATCTCCCCAGATCCACCCGGATATGGAACAAACCGTAACAGAATACTACTCTTTCCCTAGATCTAAATATTGAATGAACTAAGAGAAATGGATAGTGGACATACCTTATGAATGCTCTCCTTTAATCTCTGTTGTTCCTTGCTCTGCTCCGATGCTCTTGTGTCGTTCCAATCACAACGACACAAACCAATCACAGCAAAGGCATTAATATATTCAATACCTAGTCTATACATGTGATCAAGGAATCATGTAATAAGATGACATCATCTTTATGGGAAAGGGACATATTCATATATTGCATTAACTGAAAGAGAAATATACAACCTGATCCTTGATGTCGTAGATCTCCTTTCGATGGTTCCTAGCTCTGACACACACACTTGCTCATGCATGAAGAAGTTCAACCACATATGATTACTTGTTGTCTCTTGTTGCTGTAGCTTCAATCCTTCATACAGTTTTGCACAAGTTCTCCAATCAATCTCTAAGCTAACTTGCTTCTTCTTCTTCTTA
>ML858107.1:8414-19465 GCA_009831015.1 Picea engelmannii
GACTTATTCTATTTTATTGCAATGCCTTATTAATATTGACCTTTATTACATCTGAATATATTGTTCTACCTATGTGCAGGTTAGGACCCTAACATGCCCTCCCCCTTAAAAACAGCCTTGTCCTCAAGGCTTGAGATGTGGAAATTGTTGCAGAATGGTAGTTGGTTCCCAAGTGGCATCTATTGGAGTTGTATCTTTCCACTGGAGTAACACTTCCTTGATGGTTCTCTGGTGCAGGCGACGCTCACGCTGGTCCAAAACTACTTGTGGTTGTAGCCAAATGGATCCTTCTTCGTCTAACTCGGGAAGGTTGTTTGAATTTGGCACTTAGTTCCAATCACCTTCTTTAAGCATGAAATATGAAAAGTAGGATGTAGCTTAGAATGACTGGCCAAAGCTAATTGATAGGCCACCTGTCCCACATGCTTGAGAACGGTATAAGGACCATAAAATTTGGGCGCTAGCTTCTGAAAATGCTCGACCTTGAGGGAATTTTGCTTATAAGGTTGCAGTCGAAGAATCACCTGATCCCCTTCTATAAATTGATGTTTAGAGCGACCTTGATCTGCTTGTTGCTTCATGCGATTATGTGCCATAACCAAATTCTCTTTGAGAGTACGGAGAATAGCCTCTCGAACTGTAAGCGTTTGGTCAACCGCCTGGACCTTCGAGACACCCGGTAAGTATGAGAGAATTGAAGGTGGATTTTGTCCATATACCACTTCAAAAGGAGTCATGCATGTAGCTGTATGGTATGAAGTGTTATACCACCATTCAGCTAGGGGTAACCATTGAGCCCACTGATTTTTCTTTTCCGAGGAAAAACACCTCAAATATGTTTCCAAACACTTGTTGACAACTTCTGTTTGACCATCAGTCTGGGGATGATAAGTTGTGCTGAGATGCAATTGGGTGCCTTGTAGCTTGAACAGTTCTTGCCAAAAATTGCTGGTGAAAGTTGGGTCGTGATCAGAAACAATAGAATGCGGCATGCCATGAAGCTTGAAGACTTGATCCATGAAAATTTGAGCCACTTTGGATGTTGTAAATGGGTGTTGAAGAGCACATAAATGAGCATACTTGGAAAGGCAATCAACAACCACCATGATGACTGATTTATTTCCCAATTTGGGTAAGCCTGTAATAAAATCCATAGAGATATCCCTCCAAATAGCAGGTGGAATCGGAAGCGGTTGTAGTGTGCCCAGAGATTTGACTGTTTCTCCCTTGTTGCATTGACACACATCACATTCAGTGACAAAATTACGAATGTCTTGTTTCATACCATCCCAAAAAAAAGAACGTTTGACCCTGTCATAGGTTTTGGTAAACCCTGAGTGCCCAGCTGTGGGTGTAGCATGAAGCTCAGAAAGTACCGTGGATTTAATTTTTGATTGTTTACTTAAATACAAATAGCCTTTGTATCGAAGCTCATCATGGAGCCAAGAGTACCCTGGGGAAGCTGGATCATTAGACTACAATTGTTGGATCAGATGAGAACTTTTGGGATCGTGTAGCCATTCCTGGCGAATGGCTTGGAGCCAATCTGGTACAATGAAAGAAAGAGAAAAAAGGGATCCGTCATCTTCATATTTTTGGGAAAGTGCATCCACAACCACATTGTCTTTCCCTTTCTTGTAAATGATCTCATAATCATATCCAAAGATCTTAGTCACCCATTTTTGTTGCTCCGGGGAGGAAATGCGTTGTTCTAGAAAATACTTGAGGCTTTGATGGTTTGTCTTAATTTGGAAGCATTGCTCCAATAGATAAGGGCACCACAGATCAACGACATGCAAAATAGCCAACATTTCCTTTTCATAGATTGATTTGCCCAGATTTCTTTCAGACAGTTGCTCGCTGGTAAAGGCCAATGGTTGACCCTCTTGCATAAGGACAACACCAATTCATTTCCCCGAAGCATCACATTCCAAGACAAAGGTCTTTGTGAAATCAAGAAGGGTCAGGACTGGAGTGGTGCACATGGCCATCTTCAAGGTTTGAAAAGCTTGAGCAGTTGCTGGAGTCCAAGTGAAAGAGTTATTTTTTAGGAGTGCAGTGAGAGGTGCTGCAATCTTTCCATAATTCTTAACAAACTTGCGATAATAACCTGTTAAGCCCAGAAATCCACGCAATCTTTTGAGAGTCTTTGGGTGAGGCCATTCTTGCATAGCTTCAATCTTTTTGGGATCCACCCTGACGCCATCCTTGCCAACCAGATGACCCAAGTACTCGACTTCTGAGGCGCCAAAAGCACATTTAGACTGTTTCAGGAAAAGTTGGTGATGAGAGAGTAGATGGAGAACTCATTCCACATGAGCAAGATGGTATGTCCAGGTTTTGCTATAGATGAGGATATCATCAAAGAAAACTAAGACAAAATGACAGAGAAAATGATGAAAGACATGATTCATGAGGCTTTGGAAGGTGGAGGGGGAATTACACAAGCCAAAGGGCATGACAAAAAACTCATAGTGGCCCTCGTGAGTTATAAAGGCAGTCTTGGGAATGTCTGCCTCTTTCATACGTATCTGGTGGTAGCCAGAAAGAAGATCAAGTTTAGTAAAGAACTGGGCACCACTCAATTCATCCAAGAGGTCATCAATGACAGGAATGGGAAATTTGTCTTTAATGGTAAGTTTGTTGAGGGCATGGAAGTCAAGACACATTCGCCAAGAACCTTCTTTCTTCAGGACCATGACCACTAGAGAAGAGTAAGGGCTCATACTAGGGCAGATAACGCCTGCGTTAAGGAGTTCCTGAACCATTTTCTCAATTTCATTTTTTTGGGAAAAGGGGTGACGATACGGACGGATATTGGGAGGAAGGCTTCCTGGTACAAGGGTAATGGAATGATCATGGACACCATGGGAAGGAGGGAGTCCCTGGGGAGTGGAAAAGACCACTTGATGTTTAGAAAGGATGGATTGTAGGTCTTGCGGCACCGAGGGTGTCTTTGTTGCTTGTATGGCATGGAGTTTGGCAATAACACCAAAATGACCTTTTTTGAGCAGCTTTTCCATGCGATGGGAACTAATGATCTCAGGTGAACCAACGGTGATGCCTTGGAACTTATATTGTTGGCCCTCCTGGTCGAATTGCATGGTTAATTCCTTAAAATCCCTGAGAATGGGACCCAAAGTCCTTAGCCAGTCTACACCCAACACAATGTCACAACTGCCCATGTCGATAGCAAACATATGAGATTTCAGGTGGTAGTCACCAATTTGGAGATGCACATTTTCACAACACCCTCCACATTTCATGGAGCCACCATTGGAAATCATGATTTGGAAATTATTGACTGCATGGGTGTAGCAATTAGTTTCTTGGGCAATGCAATGATGAATAAAATCATGGGTGCTTCCGCTATCAACCAGAATGATGACCTTCCAATGCTTGATGTAACTGATTAGCTTGAGGGTTTAGGGAGCAGAGAAGCCAGTGAGAGCATTTAGGGAAATGATCGGTTCTACTTCGGGAGGGTCTGAGGGAGGGATTATGTCAATGGTTTCAGGTGACTCACACACAAGGGGAGTTTCAACATCCTCTTCTGAAGTATCTTCCGAGATGGCCATAAAAAGATTTTGTTCCTTACACTTGTGGCCTGGGAAATATTTGTCATCACAATTATAACAAAGGCCTTTGAGTTGGCGTTCAGCCATTTCAGCCCTATTCAATTTTTGGATCTTTAGTGGAGTGACGGGAGTAGTGGTATTTACTGTTTTAGTGCGAGGGATAAAGGAGGGTTTTCAGTTTTGCGAAGATACAACCTGTTGTGCGTCTTTATCACTTTTAGTAGCTTCCACCCAACTTTGAGGCTGAGCCATGAGAACATGGGGCCGAATCTCATCCTTGAGGCCACTGATAAAACACTTGGAAAAAGGCATCAGACATGCCCTATGTCCGAAAAGCCAAGCGCTCAAAAGCAGCTATAAAGTCTTCCACTGTTTCTGATTGTTTAAACTTTGTCAAACAGCCCAAATGGTTGGTTTCAATGTCAAAGCGTTCATAAATCTCTGCCACAAAGTGTGTCCAAGAAATATACCCTTGACGAGAAGTTTTTCTCCATTGCCACCATTGCCAATGTTCTTGATCTATATGGAGAACACCATACCGGAGTTTGGCCAAGTCATATGTAATGTCGTATAAAGAGAAATAATGTTCCATTTGGGTTACCCAACCAGTGGGATCTGAGCCATCAAATTTGGTCACATCCACTTGCGGAAGGCGTAGGTCACATTGAAAGTGATGGTGCTGAAAGTTATGGGAATGAGAGGAATTTTCAGCTTCAGTATGTGGAGGTGGGTCAGATAAAGGGTTATCTGTAGGGATATGCAGCTTGGTGTGGAGCATCGAAAAAATAGATTCAAGCTAGGTGGTCAGGTCTTGTTTGATTCCCTCCATTGAGGACTGCATGGTTGTATTGATGGCGGAAACATTGGCACTGAGTTATTTCACTTCTTATTGGGTCTCGATGAAATTAGATTGCAAGGTATTGAAGCGAGATTCCAAGTCTTGGCTACGGGTATGGGCCATGATGATGAGGGGATCGAAATGGGGGGGTGGGGTCAAAAATTTTGCTGAAAAATGATATGTATGAATGTGATAAGGGCGAAGAGATGAATCCAATGGAATAGGTCTCAAATAATGGTGCAAAAATTTCCAGACTTTTTTTTTTTTTTAACACCTATGGAGTTATACTCTGGTCTGAAGAATACTACAATGATGAAATGCCCAAATTCTTAACCAGGAAGAAATGTGTAGTGATTTGGAAACTTGAACACAGTTGCGCAGCAATAGATCTTGTCTGATTTAATATATTTATGTTTCTGTCCCCTAGGGTTAGGTATTCAAGGGTTCTACAGACAAGGGTTTTCCCTATGCTATAGCTCTATGATATACGTACAGGGTCCAACAGTAGTACTCAGCCCAATATATCAGAGCACTAACTAAGGAGGCTAGATCGTTCCCTTAGCTGTACTACCTGACTACCCAGGTACTAGAGAGTATCTTCCCGAGTGTTGTTCTCAGTGGCACTATAGCAGCCAGGCGACCGATTGATTTATCTAAAGAGGGCTTCAAGAAATCTAGGTCGATCTGTACACAGGTGTTGTCTGATGTGATACCACTCAAAGGGGTACCAACAAGGGTTACAAGGGTGGCCAACAGATGTTCGCTTAAGTACCACTTGTATTTCCTGCGTGTATGAATCCCTCAACCGCGGGTTTATGCACATAATGACATATCTCTGTGGCTTAAAGACGTCGAAATACATCTCTACCCTGAAAAAAAATTAACCCACAATTTCTACCGAGGAAAGTGCTTTGATACCACTTGTAATATACCAGATATAAAAAGTATGCAGAACAGAAATAAAATTCTAGAAATGGCAGAATAACAGCAATATAACCAGAATAATCACCACAATAACACGGAAATGATATAAGAATAACAACAGAAATAGCACTTTGATTCTGAGAGCAATGTTCACGGGCCTCTTCGAGGGGGCAACCTCCAGTCGAGCAAATCTCTATTACAATAATATCCAAGCTAGGGTTCTCATACCCCCGACTCCTATTTATACTAAATATGTCTATCAAAAGAAGCATCTAGAGGAAGATCCTTCTAGAAGTGGAAGCTTCTATTAGGTCTTCTTACATTCGACTTATTCTATTTTATTACAAGGCCTTATTAATATTTACCTTTAATACATCTGAATATATTGTTCTACCTATGTGCGGGTTAGGACCCTAACAAAAAATCTCTAGAAAATTAGTGGACCAAAATATCTTTAAAAATTATTTTTCTTCATTAGATGCATATCATCAATATTTTCCTATTAATTTTATGGAGGTGTCATATAAAACGTTTAAAGTCAAATTTTCTCTAGAAAATTAGCTTACCAAAATTTTATGAAGGTGCAATATAAARYGTTTAAAGTCAAAAGTTCTMTMGAATATTAGCAAAATATCTTTAAAAAATATTTTTCTTCATTAGATGCRCATCATCAATATTTTCCTATTAATTTTAAAGAGGTGYAATATAAAAWKTTTAAAGTCAAAAGTTCTCTAGAAAATTAACTGATCAAAATATATTTAACAATTGTTTTTCTTCATTAGATACACATCATTAATGTTTTCTATTAATTTTATGGAGGTGCAATATAAAACAAAACGCTTAAAGTCAAAAGTTCTCTAGAAAAAATTAGCTAACCAAAATATATTTAATTTTTTTTTCTTCATTAGATGCACATCCAAAATATCTTTAAAAAWTATTTTTTCTTCATTAGATGCACAACATCAATATTTTCCTATTAATTTTATGGAGGTGCAAACATAAATTAGGGTGCTTTATCATTGGGAGGAGACGCTCGACAAGATTAGGGTGCTTTATCTTACCCAAAAATTCAAAATTTGATGCTACCTCCTCATCATTGAGTATTATTTCATGAACCAAGATGTTAACGACCATGTGGAGACCACCTGCCAAAACAACCCTATAGACATGTCCATATCTTCCTTATTTTCAACAATGTTTATTTATAGAAATGAGAAGTCTCATTCAATAAATCAACAAATGTCATATTCAAAAGGGGTTTCTTAAACATCACCATTGGAACTAATTTAGCAAGTTTCACATCTACAACCCATGTAAATGAGTTTGTCCCAAATGAAAAAGGACCAAACATGTGTTCCTCTTCTTTGCAGGACCTCTTATTTACAAACCATCTTTCTTTTATTATTCATGCAAATGCTATAACAATCAAGCCTGCTAGAATACATCCTATTGATGGGATGATCAGGTACATTGGATTTTGGATCTTCCATACAACATGTTTATGATAACATTTTTTTCTGGCTCCACAAAATCCTTCGATGTTTTAGGCATTGTTTTTCCAGTTGTAAAATTTGGCTCAGATGTAATAGAATGTAGACACATGGTTATTAAAAAAGGACCTAAAATATGAAATGAGCTCAATCTCTAGGAAAATGGTAGTACGAAGTTGGTCATTTTTGTAGAGGTGTTGGAAGATTTATCAACAAAAAGTGTTGATGATGTAGGCTATCTACTCTTGAATACAGACAAGTTACAATGGGGGGAAGGGGAAGAACTTGATCTAGTAGATGACACATGTTATAAATTGGATAGCCCATTTGAGCACCAAAGTATTTATAATTCCAGGGTCCAATGGACATGGAAGCATGGAAAATCTTTTAGAGTTGGGTGAGACAATAAATAACTTGTAGAGGGAAGTGCAGAACTATGGAGCAGGTAATGTAAAGTGGATAAAGGACTCAAGAAGGGAAGAGACAAGTTAATATTTAGATACGATGGAGTATCAATGTCTTCCAAAGGCATATGAACAATCATTCCCATAGAAACATGAATCTAATAGGTGAAGAGTGTCATCAATGGGTATAAGAAGGTAAGGTAAGTTGATGCAGCGCCCCTACCTCAGCAGGGTCTTCCGACCTCCAGGTCACTGGATCTTCACTAAACTGAGCTGAATTAGCTCTTTCAGGTCCCTGTTGGAACATCCACTAAACAAATCCACAGGCCCTCTGTGAACTACACCCACGTGAACAAGCACTGGGCACAAGTTCCTTCCACGCGACCACGGGTTGTGACCACACACCTCTCAAAGGGTGTTTCGTGATTTCGCATATCGGATATCTTGCATGTGAGCCACCCAACTCTCCCAACCTATGAAATCCCGACAAGGGCCTAGTGCATGCTATCTCCTCCCTTATCCTTCTCCACGTGACCACTACCTATAACCACAAGCCTAATCGAAAGGCGCATTGTGAAATGGCATATCGAGTCCTTGCGTGTGAGTCACCTCGACTCTCCCGATCTCTGATTTCCCAAAAGGGGCCTAGCACATGCTAGCTCCTCCTTCATATGACCATCGATTGTGACCTGGGGATCAAGCTCAAGTGCATCGGGATTTCGCGTATCGGGGATTTGTGATGTAGCTTTCTCCCTTCGCCCGATATCTGAAATTTCATTATCTCCTCTCCATAGATCAATGGTCCCGATTCTTCCACGATCTAACGATCTAGATCACATCGGGATTTCACATATCGGGAACTCCCGATATGATTCAGATCTGACGGCTCAGATCCTCCCTCGATTCGACGACTCAGATCAAATCACGCTCGCTCCCGACTCCCGAACTACCGATATTTCAGAGCACCAAATCAACGGCTTGCGCTCCTCTGGATATGACGGCCACTATCAAATCATGAACTCGAGCCTTGCGAGTTCTCACGATTCTCCCCTTTGACCTTTCCCTCCTGCGAATCAACGAAATGTTGATCTGCTGCCACGTTTCCTCTGACGATGGACGGTCCCGATGATTTCAAAATTGGTCTAGTGCACTTTCCTTGGGATCCAACTGTTGTTGACCCAGATTCTCAGATATGACGACTACGATCTGATCTCCTATTGTGTGTGCTCCTTCTGCCTATCCTTGATCTGACGGATCAAATCCTTTTCTTCTCGAATCGGAAGCTCATGTTTTGCGACTTTGGAAAACAAACTCCTCTGTTCTCCAGACTCCCGATATCCGATATTCCGAAACCTTCTTTTCCAATGAAAGAAACCAATGGTCTGATCCTCCCTTAGATCAATGTTTCACTATATCTCCTGATCTTCCGCCCTCTTCTAGACTTAGAAGATTTCTCAGCACTCAAAGGTTTCAACCTTTGCTTCTCCTCCAAGTCCAACTCCTGGATCTCGACAACACTTGTGAAAGTGATATCTCTTCTGAGCTTTGTCCCTTGAAAGGATTTCGATCTCCCATGCACACCTTGCATTCTCGGGGTTTCGAATAACTCAGTTCGAAGGATTTTCTTGAGAAGAAAATGCTTCTCGTCCACCTAGCCTTCTTCTGCGTTGGTTCTTCGAAGCTTGTTGGCTTCTTAACGTTGTGCACACCTTGCACCTGGTCTAAGTTTCTCTGATTCTCTCTGAACTTCTCTAAGTCAATCTGAGACTCAGTCGATGCACTCCTTGCGTTCGAGATGCACACCTTGCATACAAGTATCAGAAGAGAAACAATTAAAACTCATGCAGTTTCGTCAAAAACTCATACAATCAATCTCTCGAACAATCATACATGAACGAACTGAAATACATCATACACACAGAATAACATTCATTCAATCACACATGAAATGAACACAATCCAAGGATTTGGGACAATTTATGTCTGTTATATTCATTCATGAAAAACAAGTTACATAGTGTTTCTGCTACTCTACTATGTTCTATGATCTCTTACAATACACATACATTTTCATACTACTCATCCTTCTCTATTACAATGCAACAATAATTTATCTAAGGGTCGGCTCCATGAGCTCTCTCGTCCTGTCTGAAATCTATCCTATCAAACTCAAATTTGTTACCTACTTTGTCCTATTACAATAACTACTAGTTATTGTCGGATAGAGTCAACACTCCATATCTGCAATCCCTTATAGTCCTTCCAGACTTTACAAACAAGTTACATTTTAAAAATTTTGATTACAAAATATCTCAACAACCGATTAAATTCTAAAATAAATGCTTGATTTGAAATTATGCCATTGCCAAGATGTCATTCGCTTGCCTCCACGCGTGCGTTGTTGACTTTGAAGGCGATGCTCCTGCATCATACTCCTCTGGTTAAAAATTTCCATGGACTCATGTCCATGAGCTCCTGCATTGTCTTTCCATGCTTCAAAATATCAGGTTCTGTGACCCAACTTTCATCTTCCATTGGGTGATCTTTCCACTTCACTAAATATTTAGGATATGTTTTCCTCCTGGTTTTCTTTCCATCCCTCTGTTCAATGATTTTCTCCATCTGAGTTTTTTCTGTTGTGGGCAATTTCTCTTCCCATTGAATTTCTCTCTGATCGTCTGATTCTCCTACTTCATCTCTCCTGTAAGGATACAGGTCTACAACATTGAATATCGGTGATATCCCAACATTGTCTGACAACTCAATCTCATAATCATTGGTTGCGAATGTTCTGAGAATCTTGCATGGTCCTATCTTCTTCATTTTCAATTTGTTATATGTTCCCCTTGGAAACCTCTCTTTTCTCAAATGAGCTAAAACTTCATCCCCAACTTCGAATTGAACTTCTCTCCTCTTTTGATCAACTTTGTCCTTGTATTTCTGGATGTTTTCCTATAGCTGCTCTCTGACTATGTCATGGAGTTTCTGCATTTCTATTGCAAAATCCTCTGCTCCAACACTTCTGAACTCATCTTGATTCAAATATCTCAACTCTGTAATCCCTCATGGTTGTATACCATACACAATTTCAAATGGACTTTTTACTGTGCTCCTATTCACTGAATTGTTGAATGCAAATCCTGCTTGTGCCAGAATCTGATCCCATTGTCGACCTTACTCAATGACTAAGCTTCTTAACAAGTTTCCGAGACTCCTGTTTACTACTTCAGTATGTCCATCTATCTGAGGGTGATATGATGAACTAAAGGATACGTTCATCCCCAACCTTTTCCATAGAGTCCTCCAAAAGTGTCCTACAAATTTGGTGTCCCTGTCTGAAACTATGCTTCTCGGCAATCCATGTAGTCTCACTACTTCTCTGAAAAACAAATTGGCGATGTGTGTAGCATCGCTTGTCTTATAGCATGGTATGAAATGTGTCATTTTTGAAAATCTTTCCACCACAATAAATATGGAATCGCTCCCTTTTTGAGTTCTAGGCCATCCTAAAACAAAATCCATACTGATTGCATCCCACGGCCTCTCTGGAATTGTTAATGGCTGATACAAACCAGTGTTATGTTGTCTTCCTTTTTCATACTGACAAATTCTTCATTTGTTCACAAACCTTTTCACTTATTCTCTCATGCTCAACCAATAATATGAATTACTCAGCTCTGCAAATGTCTTATCATGACCAAACTGTCTAGCTAAACCTCCACTATGTTTTTCTTTCAGCGGGTTGTCTCTCCTTGGGAATTTTGGAATGCATAATTGGCTCCCTTTGAACAGTAATCCATCCTGGATCAAATATTCA
>ML858108.1:9535-26504 GCA_009831015.1 Picea engelmannii
TGTCGGAAAGATATTTCGACGAGAAGGCTAAAGAGTTCTATGAACTTAAACTGGGACAACTTACTATGGAGGAATATGTCAACAAATTCCTCGACTTATTGAGATATGTACCCTACATCAAAGAAGAGAAGGCGAAGGCACAATGCTTCATCAGTGGGATTTCCAAAGAATACTGGAACCGAATCGAATTCGACGAGCCAAAGACCTTAGAAGACACTATACAAAAGGCAACATATTGTCATGAACAATATGGACACCAGGCAGAGTCTCATGGAGACTGGAAACAAAAGAATGGTTCAAGATTTCAGAAAAAGGGGAGCAAATCCTCAGGATTTAAAAATTTCAAGAAGAACCACAGAATGAACTTCCCAACCTGGAGTGTACTCCAGCAAAACTTTCCCTCGGGGGACGGAAATAAAAATTCTGGACCTATACCAATAAAGACTCATAACCCAAAGAGGAAACCTTTGGAATGCTGGGATTGCAGAGGAGAGCACCTCCGGAGAGACTGCCCACACCGACAACAGAACCATTGGAAAGTTTATAACCTTCAGGAAGCGACCACAGTCAATGATGTGGCAAGGAGTGTGCCACAAATTTATGCAGCCTTGGATAATAACCAAGATGACCACCAAGCTTCAGTGGTGGAAATAGAAGGTATGATTTTCAACCACCTAGTGTCTGTTTTGATTGACCTAGGTTCAAATTTGAGTTATATAGCCCCTAGAGCTGTTGATAAGTGTAAACTACAGCCACAGAAGCAAACTAAATCATGGTTGGTACAGTTAGCCACTGGCACTAAAAGAAAGGTGGTAGAGGCCATACCAGCCTTCTAATTAATGTTGGGTGAATTCCCCACCCAAGCAAACCTTAATGTATTACCCCTGGGATCATAGGATCTGTTGATTGGTATGGACTGGCTGGCCGCCCATAAAGCCAAACTGGACTATTACTATAAAACCTTAGAATGTGTGAGTGAAGAAGGAAAAAGGATAACCCTTCAAGGGATCCAAAAACCGGTCTCGGTGAGACAAATATCAGCCCTGCAAATGAGGAAGTATTGCCGAAAGGGATGTCCCCTATATGCAATACAAGTGTTGAAAACAACCGAAGGTGCAAAACCAAGCCCTGATGATCACCCTATCCTAAGAGAATACAGAGATGTATTTCCGGAAGAGGTACCAGGTCTACCTTCGAGAAGAGACATTGACTTCTCGATAGAACTCGCACCAGGAGTGGTGCCGGTGTCTAGGACACCCTACCGGATGAGCACACCTGAGTTAGTTGAACTCAAATTGCAATTGAAAGAAATGATGGACAAGGGTTATATTCGACCCAACGTGTCCCCATGGGGAGCACCGGTCCTGTTTGTGAAAAAGAAGGATGGCACCCTTAGACTGTGCATAGATTACATACAACTCAATAAAGTAACCATAAAGAACAAGTACCTGTTGCCCAGGATTGATGATCTATTCGATCAGTTGGGAGGTGCGTCTATTTTCTCAAAAATTGACTTGAGGTCGGGTTACCGTCAAGTCCGAATCAAGGGTGAAGACATCCATAAAACCGCTTTCCGGACACGGTATGGTCACTATGAGTTCGTGGTAGTGCCATTTGGGTTAACCAATGCCCTTGCCACTTTCATGTGCTTAATGAACAATGTACTCATTAAATTTTTAGATAAATTTGTACTAGTTTTCATTGATGACATATTAATCTACTCTAAGAATAGAGAAGAACATGAAGGGCATCTTAGACTTGTGCTGCAAGTGCTAAGAGAGCATCAACTCTATGCTAAATTCAGTAAATGTGACTTCTTTCAGAAGAAAATACACTACTTGGGACACGTTCTGTCCGAGGAAGGGGTAGCAATAGATCCTGACAAGATCAGGTCTATCATGGAGTGGCCTACCCCAAAGGATGTCTCAGACATCAGATCCTTTATGGGATTGGCGGGATACTATAGAAGATTTATAAAAGATTTCTCCAAGATTGGTTGTCCAATCACTGCCCTCCAGAAGAAGGGGACAAAATTTCTGTGCACACAGCAATGTGAAGAAAGATTTCAAACCTTGAAACATCTACTAACCCATGCACCTGTGTTGAAAATTGCTGACCCAGAAGATGATTTCCTCGTGTGCACAGACGCCTGTAAGGAAGGGCTCAGAGGAGTCCTTATGCAGGAAGGAAAAGTGATCTGTTATGAATCTCGAAAATTGAATGAACATGAGGTCAACTATGTGACTCATGATCTAGAACTGGCTGCCATAGTGCATGCCTTAAAAATGTGGAGGCATTACCTCCTGGGAAGGAAATTTGTACTTATGACAGATCACTGTGGATTACGGTATTTGTTTGATCAACCAAAGCTCAATGCTAGACAAGCTATATGGATGGCCCTCCTTAGCGAATTTGATTTTGAAATCAAACACATTAAAGGGAAAGAGAATTGGGTGGCCGATGCCCTTAGTAGAAGCATGAGAACAATTCACTTGGTAGCGATGAGTACCTGCGAGATAGATGTCAAGAACAGAGTCAAAAAGGCACAAGAAACAGATCCCTTTGTCCGAAATGTGACCCTGTACCTACAACAAGAACCCACTGGAGCAAAATATGAAGGCTATCAGATGACCGAAGGAGGTCTTCTCACTTACAGAGATAGACTGTACATTCCCAATTGTGACAACTTGAATAGGTTCATCGTGGATGAACTACATAAAAGACCCTACACTGGTCACCCAGGATACCAGAAAATGATTACTGCCACCCAGAAACAATTTTATTGGCCTGGCTTGAAGAGGGACATAGCCAAATATTTGGCCCAATGCATAGAATGCCAACAGGTTAAAGCAGAACATCGACATCCAACAGGACTATTACACCCTTTACCCATCCCAGAATGGAAATGGGAAACCATTTCCATGGATTTTATCACTGGATTACCAACTTCAACCAAATAGAATGATGCCATTATGGTGGTAGTGGATAAACTGAGCAAGTCTGCTCATTTTATCCCCGTCAAATCGACCTGCAAGGTGATAGATATCGCCCAGGTATTCATGAAAGAGGTGTTCCGACTGCACGTCATGCCGAAAGAGATAATATCTGACAGAGACACAAAATTTACTTCAAATTTTTGGAAATCACTGATGGCGGGTTTAGAGACCAAATTGTTGTTTAGTACCGCCTATCACCCTCAAACCGATGGACAGACAGAAAGAGTGAATCAGATATTAGAGGAGATGTTAAGAATGCATGTAATGCATCAACCCAGGAAATGGGAAGACTACCTGCCATTGGTAGAATTTGCCTACAACAACGGATATCAAACATCCTTAAAGATGAGTCCCTTCGAGGTCCTCTATGGTAGACAGTGTAATACTCCAGTCAGCTGGAGTAATCCTGTAAATAGGATTTCTATTGGACCCGATATGTTGAAATAAATGGAACAACAAGTGAATCAGATAAAACAAAATCTGAAGGTCGCTCAGAACCGATAGAAAAGTTATGCTGATCAAAAGAGAACTCCAAGAGAGTTCAAAATGGGAGACCATGTATATCTCAGAATTAAGCCCAGAAGAAGTTCCCTGAAAATGGGAGCTTGTGCCAAGTTGGCACCCAGGTATTGTGGACCCTTTGAGATTCTAGACAGAGTGGGACCTGTAGCCTATCGGCTAGCACTTCCTCCCACAGTAAAAGCACATAATGTTTTCCATGTTTCATTATTGAAGAAATATGTGCATGATGCTAATCATATAATTGACTGGTCTGTGATCCAGGTGGAACCGGAGGGAGAATTTCTACCAGAACCCCAATGCATATTGGACAGAAAGGAAACCTCGCTCTGGAACAGAACCATTGCACAGGTCAAGGTGCAGTGGAAACATTTTGGCCCAGATGAGGCTACATGGGAAATGGAAGATGCCATGAGACAGACATATCCGATTTTGTTTAATTATGTACATGCAATTCATGTTAGTAGATAAGAACATCGAGGACGATGTTCCTTTTAAGGGGGAGGGAATTGTAACACCCTGTTTCCCCCAGCTTGTAAATATAACTGGACTGGACAAGGACTATGGAAAACTCATAAAGGTGAATATGTGATGTAAATGGACCTTGAGGAAAAGGTCAATGAATGTGAATGATATTTTGAATTTATTGCAGGACTGCTAAGAGGGAATGTGCAGAAAAAGAGACCACGATGGCAGTGGAAGGCCCCTAAAAAGGTGGCGTTAACTTCCACCGAGAATTAAATACCGTATTTGGAATCCACTGGCCCGGAGAACCAAAAGTGGCTCGTTGGCCCTGAAATTTAATGCCTCGCAGGCTGGTAGGCAAATGGATTGATGAGGGATGGGATGGTGAACCGTCCATCCGTAGAGCCGTCTGGCCTGATTGACGCGAGGGTAATCGTGCCACACGCAACCTCGCGAGTGGATAAGGCGTATGGCAGAAGCGATTGAGAGGGGATGCGAGGGGAACTCTGGAATTACGCAGAGTGAGTGATAGCAGAGAGGAAGGATTGCAACCTTCGCTCCTGGTCATTGGTAGACAGAGAGACACAGTCTCAGAGCATCGTGGTCTCAGCTCGGGGGTGGCTAGTGGTAAATCTGTTGGGAGTCGCTGAGCCTATGGTTGGGTGGAAACGAGCATCCCTCTCAG
Organism: Picea engelmannii; assembly: GCA_009831015.1. NCBI lineage: Eukaryota > Viridiplantae > Streptophyta > Pinopsida > Pinales > Pinaceae > Picea > Picea engelmannii. The sequence goes on from ML858108.1 coordinate 14,201, forward strand.
TAGTTGCATCCACTTCTGGTGTTATCTCTGATAAGTGTTTTACATATTTTGTCTTGAAATTCATAGACTGATATATATATATATATAGATATATGCTCATAGAACTATGAAATTGTGAATGATTTCAGTGTAAGAATGTCTGTGCAGTGTTTGATAAGAATGAATAGATATATGCTTATAACAGAGGAAACCATGCATGAATTACGTTGATAAATGAATCAAATTATGTCTAGGATGAACTCCGTTAGGCTTCCAGCCCGTTCTCGGGAAGTTGTTTCCCCTTACCGTCTCTAGGGATGCCCCGGAATGGGTCTCTCATCGCAGAGACTTTCTCTCCTTAGAAAGGTTCACCAAGAACCCAGAAAAAGGACTTGAATGTGCAAGTCTTAATAACCCTATATGAGGAGGAATGACCTTCTTAAGATTTCAAGGTAGCAGCATAGGGATAAGTAACAAATCGACGGACGAGATCCTGTCGAGAGAACCATGGTCATTCATGACCCTCATATTGGTGGAAGTAGTAGGAGTGTTATACCCCTTACTCCTTTTCCCTCTATCTTCGTGAATAACGAGGAAATCGAGATCATAGGTTCCCCAATGTCCATGAGAACATTTGGACCGATGATATTTCCACATCCACGAAGTAGTGGAAGAATTCACAAGGTGGGACAATCTGAGCCATTGGATCTCATTCAGAAATCCCGTCGACTGTTGGATCAGGTTAAGATGCTCGGAGTTTAGCCTCTAGAGTGTGTGTGTAGGGAGGACGGATCTAGACCGTTAGATCTTTGTCCAATTACCCGTCAGCCATCGGATCGGACTGGATCTGTCCGAGGATTTCCATCGAGAGTCGGGATATCGAACTTCCCGCGGACAGGAGATCGGGGAAGTCCGAAGGGAAAACCCCGGTAAAATCTGAGCCATCTGTTTGAAGAGACATGTGTCAAAAACCCGTAGAGAGTTGGGATATCCGACATCAGGAAATCGGAGTTCCTGAGGTCGTGAGAATTAGGACGCTATAAGTCTCGAAATAGTGAGATCAGATCTTAATCGTCCATCAGGGTGAGATACGTGGCGGAGATCTGAAGAGAGTCGACAAATCGGGAGTTCTGTGAGAAAGAGTTCGGGGAATCCAAAGTGAAACCGCCGATACAATCAGAGCCATCCATCTGATTGGAACAAGTGGCAACCATCGAGACTCACACAGATAAGTGCTTTTTGGGTTGGTGTTTGGCGAAGTCCGAGGCTCAATCTGGACCATCCATCCATTTAGGATGCGTGTCAGAGAGATGGAGCCATCGGAATATCGACACTCGGGAAATCGGTATTCCTGAGGTCGAAAGAACTGGGACATCGAAAGTCTCGAAATCTCGGAGGAATCGAGATTGTCCATTTGAGGATACACGTGGCAGAGATCGGAGCCATCGAGGAAGGTCTGACAAGGAAGCCGTCTATCGGTGTTTGGGTCATCGGGAAATCGGGGATCCCGGTGAGAAGAGGCTTGTGCACTTTGAAATCGTGAAACGCGATACCCCGATCAGTGGGGGACAGTTGTCAGCATATCCAGAGAAGTGGAAGCCCCCTTGAGTGGGAGCTAGCTGCCGGCACAACGGATAAGGAGGAGAGCCCGTCGTGTGAGGGCCAACTGTCAGCGTAGCAGAGAGTCGGTATTCGGGGAATCAGGGATTCCGTGGTCGTGGAAACTTTACATTTAAAAGTCACGAACCCCAAAACACCGACGAGAGGTAAGGTTGTGGTCACAGAGACATTGGTCACATGGACTAAAGACTTAGCCCGGGAAGCTAAGGAAGCAGAGGAGCGCATCAGGGATCGGGGATCGGTGAACCAAATTGTTGTGACATCATGAGTATCAAAACCCCGATAGGAGGAACCCCGACAGAAGTGTATGGTTGCAATCATACGAGAGGGGGTCGTATGGATCCAAGAGACTAGTCCAAGGGGACTAGAACCCCAATAGGAGGATATAAGGTTGCGGTCTTATGAGAGCGGTCATATGGACCAGAAGGCGTGGCCGAGAGGGGATAAGGCCGGAAGAGAACTTATCGAAGATTCGGGAACTCCGTGATCGAGAGTCCAGATTTTCGTGATGGTAAACCCCGATGAACGGAAGAGAGTCTGTCGAGCGTCTCAGTGTTTGTAATGACCGTTAGATGTGGAAACAAGATGTTAAATTAAGCTGGGACGTGGTTATGCTTTAGGATAAGCAGCGAGTAGATCTAGACGACCAGAGTCCACCCGCTCAGATCTACGGCTAAGGATGCATTCCAGATCCCCCTTTCCATTCTGCTNCGCGCAACTCTCGAACGGTCGAGATTAACTCATTGTGATCAACGGCTCCCAGGTGGATTCCAGACTCCCCTTGCCATTCTTCTTTTAAAGGGGGGGGGTCTAGAATAGTGTGGCGTGTGAAGTGGGGTCCCTCCCTATCATGACGATCACCGTGTCGCGTTTCCCTCTTGCCACCTGTATGCCACCTAACCGTGCAATGGGGCGTTTCTCATTGGTTTCTCTCCAGCCCTGTTGAGGTTTGTTCCTCTTGTCCATTCACTGACCCTGTAGGGATTCATCCCTATTGGTCGCTCGCTAGCCCCGCCGGGGTTCGACAGTTGCAGAGTCGAATGTTTGGATGTTACTGTAGCGCCGAAGCGCGAAATGCAAAAGACACTGCATTCAAATTGAACCGTGATCCTAACCCACAATCACCTGGGAACGGAGAAGGAGAGAGAAAGAGCCAGCTTACGCTAGGCCTCCATGGTTATTTAGGGGTTCGAGTCTAACAGAGGACCGGAAAAATTTGATTTAGATAGTGGGTATGTTACAAAAGGGATTTTTCTTATAACATCAAGTTCAGTCATTTTTTGAACTCACCCAACTCATAGAAGATGAAAATATTAATTCTACTGCATAGTTGAAGCATCAAGAATAAAAAAAAGGAAGAAGCACAACCCCAAGAACCACAACAAAATGATTGGTCCCTCACTATTAACGAATATTTATTGCCGAACTACAACACCATGCACCTAATTTCAATTTGTACAAGTGGGAAAAGGAGTATAATAATGAAATGGCATTGCTTCATAATTAATGGTCATTTCATCCTTGAATTACATGCTAGGCATCTAGAGCATAAATAGTTTAACCTCTTGGGGATAGATTTGTCTATAAGCTCTTAGAGTGAACATGGCATCTCTTGCGATTTTCACCACATGAATTCTTTGGGATTTAAGAAGAAAACGACATTTTTGTAGGACTAATGTGTTAGTGTCATTGTTCATGGTAGCCCAACCCCCAAGCATATTTAAGTCCTCCTACAATTACCACCACTAAATAATAATAATAATAATAATAATAATAATAATAATTATTATTATTATAATTATAATAATTAATATTTATAAATATGTGTGTATTATAATAACATTGATTAATTTTGCAATGTAGATATTAGTGGTAAATTTGGTGCAACCATAATATTTATATACATGCTTAAATGATGCACAATAATACAGAGGTGACGTGTTGCTTTCATTAGTGTCATGTTATACAATGCTAAAATGACTCTTTTACAATGAAAATATGGCACATAGATAAAGTTATAGTGATGCATCAACAATGCTTATCGTTGCATGTTTTTTTATCAACGTCGTAACAATCAACATACCTGTGACTCTAATGGGATGAAAAAAAGTATAAAAAAAGAAAAAAAAACAACACAAAATCAGTATTTTTGTCGAACTTATTGTACATTTTTCAATTAAACTGAAAAGGTGAGGGATCCCTCATTTCATTTTCATATGAGGGTTTGGGGTACATTGTCTTGGAGTTGAAAGAGATTTGTGCAAGTACTCAAGTGGAGCAAGCAAGGGAGAATTGTGCATGTACTCAAGTGAAGCAAGCAAGGGATATTTATGGGGCATCATTAGATCTTTTGGATTCAGAAGTAAATGTTTTGGCATTTGCCTCATTATTTTTTTAATTTGTAGATTTCAAACAAAGTGGGATTTGGTTTTGAAGATGGGATTTGGATTTTCCTTCATTTTTCCTCAATTTTGCAAAAAATTCAAATTTAAACAAAATGAGATTTGGATTTTGAAAATAGGAGATGGGATTTAGTTTTCCCTTCCTCTTATCCTCCCCTCTTCTTGTTGTCATTGATGTCATATTATTCCATTAAAATACACACAACATTTCCAATATATATATATATATATATATATATATATATATATAAGTCTACATGTATATTTAAAAAGGGGTGCATGTGAAAAAGTAAAAAGTGAAATGGTGGTTTGAAACCCATCGATTTGGAGTATTTTCTCGTGGTATTGGGAATTATTTAATTAAGGGACATGTCCCTTCATGAAAGGTTATGAAAAGTACTAAAATATAAAGCATTGAGAGAAAGTGTGTGTGTGAAAAATGGATTAGCACAAATTGAATCGTGAAATCAATTTCAGGTCATATTGACATTGTCTTGATAACTTTGTTTCTAGAAAGTTTCACACGTTGAAATTTGGAAGAGTCAGAGAAGATATATTGGTGTACTTGTGGTAAAAATTTCAGATGTTGGTTCACTATACTTTCAAAGATATTCCCTGTGGAAGTTAGGGTTCCTGAATGCTCCTGAAATCAATTTCAAACAAGTCGGCTTGGAACTTTCGCTATAACATATTTACTAAGATGTTTCAAACCTTGAAACTTTGTAGAGATAGAGGAGAGATATTGGTGTACATTTGGTACAAATTTAAGATGTTGGCTCACTATATTATGGAATTTAGGGTTCTTGAATGATCCTGAAATCAACTTCAAACAGGTCACCTTGGCACTTTTGCTATACCTTATTTTATGGGATGTTTTAGACCTTAAAATTTTGCAGAGACAGAGGAGATATATTGGTGTATATGTGGTCAAAATTCAAAATGTTGGTTCCTTGCAATTTATAAGATATGCTCTATGGAAGTTAGAGTTTTTGAATGGTCTTGAGATCAATTTCAAATAGGTCAGCTTGGCATTTTCACTATAAATTATTTTTTGGGACTCTTCAGACTATGGAAATTTTAGAGAATATAGGAGACATATAGAAGTACCTCAAGTAAAAAATTTAGAATCATATTTTAAAAATTGGATATGTGGCATGTTGTACAAGTTCATTCTTTGGAAGAGGCCCAAAATAACAAGATTTGAGAAAGTTACCATTTGGAAATTCAAATTTTGGTCATACCTGGTAAAGGAAGAAGTAGTGAGTAGACCTAGTGAAGGTAGACAGAATGAGTAGATCTAGTGAAGGAAGAAGCAAAAAATGACCTCATCAAGAAATAGGTATCAAGCAAACTCGGTGAAGGTTGGTGCAACCCACAATAAGAGATTCTGTCTCTTGCTAAGTTGGTGCTTAACGGTGGGGATTGGTTTCTCTAATAGATTGGTGTGTACGAAGATTTGTAAGAGTAGATTGGTGCCTACAAGGATTTGTATTAGTGGGTATTGGTGTCTCCAGTAGGTTGGTGTCTAAAAATATTTGTAATAGTAGGTTGGTTCCTACAAAGAATTGTAAAGATAATTTTTGTGGTTTTCTCCTGAAAGGGTTTTCATGTAAATCTTGTGTTCCATGTTTTGCAATTAATAGATATCGTATGTGATTGTTTTCTTATGGTTGATGAATGTTTAAAAATAAATAAAAAATTCTATATATTGATTCACCCCTCCCTCTCAATATAAGTGTGTGCTCAACAATTGGTATCAGATCCAGTTCCTTCAGAAATAGTCTAACCACTGGAAGGTAGATCTCATGAGCACATATGGCAATGGAAACTGATACTTCAAAAAATGAATACAAAGGGAAAGAAATTATGGATTCATAAGAGGAACAAAATGTTGAAACATATCTTGAATAAGAACTTGTTTGTTCCTTAAGAAAAATAAAGAAGATTAAGAAAAAGAATTTTAAACAAAAGGAGCAGTTGCAGAAATATGAAGAGGAGGATTGTGATGAAAAATAAAAAAATGTTACAAATCCTTGAATAAACTAATAATACTATTATCATACTAAATATTCAACTAGAAGAGGCAAAAAGGAAGGAAGAAGTGGTGAGAATCTAGTTGAAGGAAAAGGAAAGAAATTGTGAGAAACTGGAAGCTGAAGTTGTTTCTTTAAGAAAGGAATTGGAGAATTCAACCACTCATTTGAATAGAAGATTGAAGTTTGAAAAGAGCACTAAAATATTAGATGATATCATCAAATGCCAAATATCACCACTAATTAAAACTAGTCTTGGTTATGATAAGAGTCAGATGACCACCAAAGAAAATTCAAAATCTATAGAGCCAACGAAGAAAGTAAATAAAGGAAAATATAAAAGCTATGTTGATGTACTCAAAAGATCCGCCATTGATGAAGACAACAGGAAGAGAGAAAATGACGTTCTGCAAAAAATTGACATTCCTCCCAAAGACAACAAGGAAATATTCAGAAGATATTTCCCACCAAGATGGCCTCACACAACTTGGTACCAAAACTCTTTCCTTGGTTATTGTTTTTCTTGCAATCACTTTAATCATAAAGAAATATATTGTAGAGTATATGAAATAAATAATCAAGTATTGGACAAAAACATAAGTACTTATGGGTTCTCAAATAGAAAATATAATTCATTTGCTCCATTATTTTATTATAATGTTGTATGTTATAAGTGCAACAACTATGGTCACATAGCATGTTTTTGTAGAAGTGGCCTAGTGGAAAATTCCAGACAAAATGGGGAAGAATATACCCTTGCCAAACAAAAGAAATAACCCACATGAGTTTGGAAAAGAAATCAAGAGAAAGAAAAGAAGAAGAAGTAGGAATATATTCTTGTGAAAATTTCCCTTCATGCTCAAAACAAAGGAAACAGATGGTACGTTGACAACGGATGCTCAAGCCACATGACAAGGGACAAGAGCATGTTTCACACTTTGAAGGAAGTAAACAAAGGCAGTGTAACATTTGGAGATAATGTTACCGAAAGGATATCCATAAAGGGTACTCTTAGTATTGATAATGAAAAGACTAAAATAAATAATGTCTTATATGTTGAAGGTTTGGAACATAATCTTCTCAGTGTTAGTCAAACATGTGATCAAGGACACACTCTCACATTTGATTCTAAAGGCTATGATATAAGGAAGGAAGGCCTAGGAAGATTAGTGGAAAATGCATATAGAACCTCAAATAATATATATATCCTCATTGAGATCCAAGGATAAAAATGTTATATGGGACAAATAAATGAGAGCTAGTTATGGCTAAGCTTTCAAACACTCTTTGTAAGAAATGTCATCATGGAAAATAGAAAACAGAAAGATTCAAATCAAAGGAGCACCCAACAATGAAGCCATTGGAACTTGTTCATACATATCTTTGTGGTCCTACAAGAACAAAAAGTCTAAAATGTGAAAAAAAAATCATGTTGCTCATAGATGATTACTCTATAATGACATGAGTTACATTTCTAAAAGAAAAATCTGAAGTGTTTGATAAGTTCAAAGAATTCATATCCTTGGATGAAAACGAAAATGATTTGAAAACCAAGTGCTTGAGATCAGACAGAGGAGGTGAGTTTATCTCAAATGAATTTGAAGAATTTTGTGAGATTCATGGAATAAAGATACCTTTTTCAATTGCAAGAACTCCACAACAGAATGGAGTGGTAGAAAGGAAGAATTGAACCATACAATAGATGACTAGAACAACATTGAATGAAGCTAATATATCAGAGGAGTTTTGGAGAGAAGTAGTCAACACCACAGTCTACATTCTGAATAGAGGGAAAATCAAAGTCAAAAATAAAAACAAAACACCTTATGAATTATGGAAGGGTAGACCAACAACAGTTAAATACTTCAAAGTTTTTGGAAGCAAGTGCCTACATAAAGAGAAACAATGAGGACTTGGGAAAATTTGACTTCAGAGCTGATGAAGGTACCTTTCTTGGTTATTCATCAAGAAGAAAGGATTATCGATGTTACAATAAAGAATTGAGAAAAATCGTAGAGAGTGTCAATGTGAAAGTGGATGGAGCAGGGCATCAGAAGGTGAAAGAACTTTTTCAAACAGAGGAGCCAATCTATAAAGAATAATAATAAGCAGAAGGAGAAAAAAATGAACAAGAAGAATCAAAACATCAAGATACAAAGACACCATCTATATTTTTTCGAAAGAATCATTCAGAAAATTTAATTCTTGGTGATAAAGATATGGGAGTTTAGACTAGAAGAAGACTTGCAAGTGCACCAAAACATGCAAAATTATCTTTTCGATCTAAAATAGATCCTAAGAACTTTAAAGAATCTAGTGAAGACAAGCAATGGATTGATGCCATATAACAAGAGCTTAATCAAATTGAGAAGAATAAGAAATGGGAACTTGTTTCAAAACCAAAAGATAAAAATGTGATGGGCACCAAGTGGGATTTTAGGAACAAGTTTAATGAAGATGGACAAGTGATAAGAAATAAAGAAATGTTGGTTTGTAAAGGATATGCTCAAGTTGAAGGTATTGATTTTGAAGAAATCTTTTCCCTGGTTGCAAGTCTAGAAGCTATCATATTTTTTTTGGAATTTGTGTGTTTCAAGAACTTAAAAGTCTATCAAATGGATGTCAACTATTCCTTTCTCAATGGAAATTTAGAGGAAGGAGTATACATTGAACAACCATAAGGATTTTTATTATTAGAAAATAAGGATCATGTATGCATATTGAAGAAAGAAATCTATGTGCTAAAAACAACTCCTAGAGCTTGGTATTCAAGACTTGACAAATATCTACATCAACAAGGCTTCAAAAAGAAATTTGTTGACAGTAATATATGTTGGAAAATGCTTAACAGGTAGTGTATGCTTGTCATTGATGTCAAGTACAACAATGAAGATGGTAGGATCAGAGTGTGCATCGATGGACAAACAGGAACAACGAAGGCTCATGAGGAATTAGCGCAGAGTCGAAATTCTTCCAAGTAAGAAGGATGTGTAAGCTTGGAGGAGAAGCGTCGCTGATCGTTGGATCCCATCCAAAATTCCCGACAGCATGAGGGTCGTCAGATCTGAATAAAGACAATAAGAGCGCGTTGAAGAGGAGGATAGATCTCAGGCGTTAGATCTGAGTGCAGGATCCGACCACCGTTGGATCGGGGAAAACCTGCATGGTTTTTAAAGTGCAAGAAGAAAAGGGGCTCACAAAATCTCGAAAGCAGGAGGACCATCCATCTCAAGGGGTTATGTGGAGCGTTGATCCGATTCCCTGTCGGGGTTTCGAGGATCGCGAGTTGAAGAGGTTAAAGAATAATAACCACAGGACTCGCGAAGTCACGATATGCGATACCTCGATATAATCTCGACCGTTGGATCGAGGAAAAATATGGACCGTTGATCCCATCTCTTGTCGAAATTTCGAGGATCGAGATTTGGACATGTCAAAGATTATTGACATCAGGAACCCCGAAATCGCGATGTGTGAAATCCCGACTGAATCTGAGCCGTCAGATCAAGATGTGATCTAGACCTTCGACCTGACTCACGTCAGCAGACACGTCAACAAACTTAAGAACACGTGGCACAACCAGGCAATGACAAGTGTCAAGCTGAATCAACACTTTAGGCACATGTAAGTCACGAATCAGAGTGACACGTGGCAGTATTCAACACGTGTCAATCCACGTGTGACGTCATCAGATTTACACCACGTCGAAGGGTTGTGGATTGGGATTTGGAAGTGACAAGAACATTCACCACAGGAATGTCAAAATCAGGATATGAGAAATTGCGAAATGATCTGAGCCGTCAGACCAAGTGTTAATCGGGACCGTTGATCCCATGCCGTTTCGAGGTATCGGGGATCGCGACTTGGAGAGTCAAGATGCCTCATCTCTAGACTCGCGAAATGAAAAAACACGAAAGCGCCTTATGCATAAGGCTGTGGTCACAGCCCTTGGTCACATCAGTGAGAGACAGACAGATGTCAGATAACAAGGAGGAGCTAAAGGGAACGAGCCTTGTTGCACGGTCAGGTGGAGAATGATACAAAAGGTGACACGACAGGAGTGGGGCCCTTCGTCAATACTCCTCCATTCCGGACCCCCCCCCCCATATTAAAGACAAAAAGGAAAGGGGGGTCTGGAATCGCTTGAGCATCGTTGATCTAAGTGATTTAATCCTGACTGCTCGAGAGATGCGCGCCCAATTCCGGACCCCCGCCCCCTCCGCTTAAAGATAGAATGGCAAGGGGGCTCTGGAATCCAATCCCGACCGTAGATCTAGGAGCACAAATTATGACCGTCTAGATTTTCTCACTGCATATCCAACGGTGCAGATGAATTTGAACAAGATCGGAGGGATATTGTTGCACGACACAGTAAAACTGCCAGAAACCATTGATGGCATCTGCTAGAGAATTCGAAGAGACCCCTGTGCGATCGCCAGAGGAGATGAAGAGTCTCCAAGCTTCGACCAGTGAAGGAAGACTATTTTTAGAAGGAATTGACAGATGGATGAGTGTTGAAGTCTGTAACTGAAACAAAGAAGGTGAGTTCGACTGTCACAAAGAAGACGAAGAGTCTCAAACTGCCGGAGAAGCTGAGGAATCTCAGTATAACATACAGTGATGCTGAACACGTGGGGAAAACCACCAGAGAAGCTGAAGAGTCACGATGATGATCATACAAAGCACTCGAGGTGTGGAGAATAATGGTGCAGAGTCAGCATGCAGAAGCATTGCGAACAGTGCATGCACAAGGTGCACAGAAGCGATAAATACATGGTATAGAGAAGAGATGGGGTTGTTGTTGCTGTTGGAGGTTGCTGTGATTGTTGTTGGTGAAGGTGATTCATGTGTGAAGAAGGAGGAGGGTGTAGCAGCTGAAGAGGACAGAAGAGGAACTGTGCAGTGAATGGACATGACGCACAGAGCATAAAAAGTGGAAGAACAGACAGCACAAGTGATGTGTGCAGAAAGGAAATGAGGCAGACAGAGCAACGAAATGCAGCAGAATAGTGATGAGTATGGTAAGCCATTGTTGAACATCCAATCACTGTAATAAGTTTCAGTAGAAAATATTTATATTTCAGGGTGGTTGGGAGGTTCTAGGGAGGACGGTTGCCCTCAGAGGTTCAAGTGGGTGCTTGAACACAGGGAGTTGTAGCTTCCATCTAGTTGGTGCTAGAGAAACCAGGGAGTTGTGTAACATATCCACTATCATAATTTAAAATTTTTGGGTTAATTTCCCACAAACCTGCCTTAGCGAAATGCCAATCCCTGTTTCACTATCGGGATTTAGGGTTTCTAATGTCAAAACTCATTCACCCCCAAGACTCGCGATCCTCCAAATCCCGATGCGCTCCTTACGCATTAAGTCCCCAGGCCAAGCCTGTGGTTTACTGCCTTTACAACCGTGGTCTTACCTTCTGTACGGGCTACTCCTATCGGAGTTTCGGGATTTTCGTTGTCGTAATTCACGAGTTCTCAGAACTCGCAGTTCTCCGATCCCCGATATGCTCCTAACGCATTAGCCCTCTATGCTATACAGTAGTCTATGTGGCCACTTACCATAATACCACCGCTGTATAACCTCCCATCGGGGCTACGACGTTTGTGATGATGCAAAACACATGTCCACTGGAATTGCGAATTCCCGATTCGCGACGCGCCTTTCTGATCACGCTAGCCCCACTGGTTTAGCCCCTGGTCGACATGACCAATTCCGTGATCACTACCTTGTCCCCATCGGGGCTACGGGGTTTCCCATATCACAAGACCCACGTCCACGGGACCCGCAGTATCCCGATTCCCGATTCTCTCCGGGTGCTTGACATGCGTCCTTCCTACAGCTCCGTCCTCCTCCGCTAGTGGGTTTGACAGCTGGCTCCCACTCATCAGGGTTTCTTGGTTCGCGATTCCATATGGAAAGAGTTCCTTGCATTCGTAAACCCCGATATGCCGAACCCCGACTATGTTAGATCCACTGACACGCGTCCCTCAAATGATGGACGGTCCTGATTGTATCGGACAATCGCGTATCGCGATTTCCTTGTGCACAAATCTCTTGTCTCCGGGAACCCCGATTCTCGATCTCCGACTCTTCAGGATCCTTTTCCACGTGTCCCCTGTATCGACGGCTCATGATGATATCGGGATTTCACATATCGCGGTTTTGTAATGTAAGGGTTTCATGTCCTTGAAATCCCCGATACACCGATTCTCGATTTTCCGAACTCTGACTTTCTGGGATCTCTCGCCACGTGTCCCTGCTGTTTG
>ML858110.1:6172-26503 GCA_009831015.1 Picea engelmannii
TACAATATACTTCAATTTGACGTATCCAATTATCTAACTTTTCAGCGTTAACTTCTCCATTGTAAATTGGCAATTCAAATTTTATATCAAGCTTTAATGAAGGAATTTGCGAAGGAGTTTTACCATGCCCCTTTGGAGAATTCTGAAGATGTTTCGAACTGGTAGAAGAAGAAGAAGATGATGATGGAGGAGAGGGTGGTGGAGAAGCACCATTCCCTCCATTTCTGCCTAGAGTTTTGTCACCACCGCCTCCCTTATGCATTGAAGGGTTGGAGCCTTCACCCTGTGACAATATGTTCCTTTACATCAAGATCTTCATCATCTCTCTCAGCTCCATGACAGCCTCTTTGAGATCTTCATTTTTAGCAGGAACACGTTCATGACTTTCTGCATGAGCCATGCTTGGTGAATGTCTCTCTAAAACTTGCGGTGAATGAATATGATTTCTCCTTGTCGGATGAGGACTTGGCTCCACAAGTTGACCTTCTCCTCTTGTGAGTTTCAACCTTGTGAGTATCAAAAAAAAAACTTGCAAACAATCAAGTCTTCAGAAACCAGTGCTCTGATACCAACTTGATCTAAAAATGAACAAGACTTGAAAAACTTGAAAATTATTGCAAGTGAATGTTATGTGTTTAAAGCAAATGGATCAGTTTGAAACACATATATTAAAGGATTACTTATGCAAATTACACATAGACAACAACATAATCATTGAACATAAACACATAGGCACAACAATTGATAAAGGAGTTCACCCCTCTCTTGGGCTACATCTCCTGGTCCAGCTTCCAATGGATCATTATTATTAATTGCTCAAAAATTTCTCAAAAACATGTCTTACAATGCTCAAACTGACAAACCAACTTCTCCAATGGCTCCAGAGCGTCCAAAAACCCCTGTTTGGGCTCTTTCGGCACCTCAATTGGTCGAAAAATGAAGAAGTTAGGCCTCTTGGAAGTCTCCCTCTTCAAGCTTGCTGTCTCTGCATCTACAAATTGCACCCTTCTTGTTTGAACCTGGCTCACACGCATTTTAAAGCGTGAAAACCCAGAACTGGGTGCAACCGTGCCAATGGTGCAAACCATAGGATGGTTAAGGGTGCACTAACCCCTAACCGCCTAGGCACCTGGGCATATGGTGCATAGGACCGCGTGCATGGAAAAAAGGTGGTTAAGTCATTTTAAAACTACCCGCGCTCCAGGTCAGGGTCACATGGGTTAACAACAAAGAACCACGGGCTATGCCAAACCCTGTGCGACAACCGTTATAACCGCGCGCATAAACATAGTGGCCATATGAAACAATATGTGACCATGGGCCGGGGCTAAGCCCCGACCCGACCCCCCGCCCATTACAAACATGTATGAACTTAAATATATTCAAACATATACATATAACAAGAACCAACTCATGGTCCAATGGTCGGGCGGTCATGCGAAGGCATTATGCATTGTGGGAGGTCCGGGGGTCGAACCCCGCAGACTCCACCATAAATTGTACATAACAATATATACCAAACAATGAGTGACACGTGGCGCCCATGGATTGGGCCACGTGTCCTCATACCATTTGCCAGCAAACGGAAACGTGTCACTTCCTGATTCGACAACTGCCAACCAACGAATGTTTTCCATGTCACTTATGTACGGTCGTACAATCCTGCCACGTCAGACCGTACGGACTGTACGGACTTGTACAGTCAGAATCAAATTTTTTTGCCTGTTTGTCCTGAAGAACAGAACACGATATCTTCTCCATACGGAGTCTGTTTGACAAAGTAAATATACTGCTGGAATCAGGAAGATGAGATGGACGCAATGGCACTAATTTCATTGCATTCCAAGCACTTTGAAATTTGAGCAAAATTTGATCCCTTGATCACATACACCAACCTAAATGGTGTGTGCCCTGTCAACTTTTTGCATGTAGTCCTGTATGCCCATAATATTGTTGGTATCTTCAAGTCCCAATCATCCCTGTTGACATTGCAGATCTTTGTCAGTGCATTCTCTAGGATCTTATTAAAGGCTTCCACTATTCCTTTTTCTTGAGGGTGATATTGTGTACTCTTTTGATGATAGAATTCATAATCCTCAGTCATATCCTTGATAGTACTATTGGTGAAGTGAGTTCCTTGGTCACTCATCAAAATCCTTGGGCATCCAAATCTAGTGATCAATTGCTCAAATGAAAGTGTATTGATGTCTCTGCACTGCAATATTTTACTGGTGATGCTTCTACCCATCTTGTTAAGTACTCTGTTGTAGTAATGATGTACCTTTCTCCTGACCTCTTTGCTAGTGGATTAATTGGTCCCACAAAATCTATTTCCCATTTGTCGAATACTTGCAAGGTTACTTGTGGTCTCAGGGGCATCTCATCCCATCTATTAGGTTTTCCAACCCTCTGACATACATCACATATCTGGTAGAGTTCCTTTGCATCTCTGTGAATGGTCAGCCACCATATTCCTGTGCGCAATACTTCTGTGCGGTAGTTTTTTCTGCATAATGTCCTCCAACTATTCCCTCATGGGCCTCTTCTAGAATCCTAAGCCTTTCATGTTCTAGTACACATATTCTCAAGATGCTATCTGCACCCATCTTGTATAAGTGTCTTGCATACAATTAATAGTCTTTATATCTGACTATTATATTTTTCTTATGTGTAGTGTTGAATTCTCGTGGAGCGGTCCTTGTACTCAAGTATTGAATGATTTTAGCAAAATATTCATCAGCTACTTTGACTGAAAATAACTGTGTATCAGGGAATTTGTCCTCTAAATTAGTGGGTTCCTCTCCATTGGTGATCAGGTCCCGCATTTAACTTCCCTGGTTTGACTATCACTTCAAAGTCAAATTCCTGAAACAATAGTAACCATCTACAAATTCTCCCCCCCCAACACTGATTTGTTGACTAGGTATTTGAGGGCAGAATGACTAGGTATTTGAGGGAAGAATGATCTGTGAACATTTTAAAGTGTTTCTTGAGTATATAGTGTCTAAACTTATGCAACGCATATACCATTTATAAGCCTTCTCTTTCTGTAGTATTTTAGTTTTTCTATGACTCTGACGATTTTCTGCTTGAAAATGCTATAGGATGGTCTATCTCTCTAGCTCCTGGATATGCCAGAATAGCTCTAAGTGATATGGCTGATGCATCTACATGCACATGGAATGTCTTTTTTCAATATCGAAATACTAGTATTGGTGTTGTTACCATTTTCTCCTTTAAAGTGTCCAAACCTTGCTGATATTCCTCATTCCAATGAAATTTATTATCTTTCCTCAATAGTTTCTCCATTGATGCAATGATTTGTGCATACCATTTTATGAATTTCCTGTAGTAGCTTGTGTGTCCCAATGTTTCTCTCAACTGTTGTACTAATTTTGGTGGTGGTAAATTGACAATCACTGCAATCTTGGTAGGATCTACTAGCAATCCTTGTTTGCACACGATATGTACCAATAGTATCCCAAAAGGTGTCCCACAGATGCACTTCTTGATGTTTAATGATATCTGATACTGCCTACATCTTTCCAACATTATCCCTAATACCTCTACATGATCTTTCAACAGGCTGTGACAGTCCAATCATCCAGATATACTTTTAAAAAGTGATGGATGAAATCTTTGAATGCAGCTATGACTACTCTTGAGAATATTGTTGGTGCATTCTTCAGTCCAAAAGGCATGACTGTGTACTGGTAGGATCCCCATTCTATGGAAAAAGTGGTTTTGTACCTATCTTCTGGTGCTATCTTGATCTGATGGCATCCTAAGAATCCATCTTTGAATGAGTATGCTTCCTAGCCTCCTACATTCTCTAATACCTCATCTATGAAAGGGGTAGGAAAAGGGTCATGTCGGCAAGAATAATTAAATTTCCTAAGGTCTACACAGATCCTTATCCCTCCCTGCTTCTTTTCCTGAACTACCATAGGGATTATCCATTTAGATTCCTCCACTTGTTCTATGATTCCAACCTCCAAAATTCTGTCAATTTCTTCTTTTAATTTTTTCTTGTATATTGGGTTCACTCTATATTCTCATTGTCTGACTGAATTAGCCTCATGTTTGAGAGGTATCTTCATCTCTCCTAGCTCTCCTTCTATACCTTTCATCTTTGAAAAGGTTGTTGGGAACATGTCACTGTACTTGCACAACAACTCTGTTATTCTTTCTACTGTTTGTTCATCCCAGTAATCCCCAATCCTGGCCATTTTGGGATTATTATTTGTCCAAATATTTAATTTCTTCACCTTGATTGGCATAGTAAGAATTTTTGATTCGATATATGGAACTTCCACCTCCCTTTCTCCTTTAATTTCTGTAATTTGAATGTTGCGTGGGTCATCTTCATCTGGTGCTTTTTCCTGCACATGGTAGCATGACAATAGTTCTTTCACCGTCTGTCTGTTCTATTGTTGATACTTTGTTATAAGTTCAACCTCTGTTTCTTGAATGAATATTTCCCCTATGATCTGTTTGAGTGTTGGCTCTATGTTGGGGTTCTCATGTTCAAATGAGAAGGTGACTATAAAATTCTGCTATAATATTTTCCATTCTGCAGTGCCTCTGCGCAATTCTTGGTCTACATACAAGTTTGCTGGAATCCTTTCCAATGTGTGAATAAAGTGATGAGACCATTATTATGGTGGTGTCATTATCCATAGTGTTCTACACTTCTCCAAGTGTTCTTACTGCACGATTTATTGTTGCGCACTTTCTTGTGGAGACTTCATGTAATCACTACTGCCAATTCTCCAACCCTGTATATGAGTCTGACACATATCATGTGATAATTCTCCAACTGAGTACCCCATCTGCATTTGGATTCACATAATATTCTTCTCGTGCGGTGGTCCTATATAATTGTTTAATTCCCTCCAGGTCTAAACAAGTGGGTCCTACAAACCTTTCTCCTTCTGATGGATCTAATGGCGCAATGACTCTGTACTCTCCTGACTTGAATGTCACTTTCCTCATCTCTGGATTTATTATGGCCTAATTATCAAACGTCCAATCCAGGACAAGAAATGATGGGTAAGGTGTTGTGCCATCCACTATTTCTATCACTTCGAAATCAGATTTAGTGCACACTCCATCCAAATATATTGTTACACCCTTTAGCCTTCCAATTGGTAGAACCCTCTGTTGATTTTCTAGTTTTAGCTGAACAAGTGAATATCCTAATGTGGTATCTCCCATACATTTCCATGTCTTCTTGGGTAGTTCATTCACTTCAGAGCCTAAATCCAGTATGATATATCCCATGTTGAAATATCCAATGTTGGCATTCAGTCTAAACTCTCTTCTTGTTCTCCTCGTTGTATGCAGATGATTAACTATTTTCTATTATAGTCTTCCCTCTACCTCTGTGCTACATTTTTCCAACATATTTTGTAACACTTTAACAGATGATGGATCATTTAATAGTTTAACACATGATTGCAGAAAATCCTTTATTATACTTACTTGTCTTATGGGTTGTGATTCATTAGTGTGATTTAATGATGAAGGCATATCATACATTGGTACGTCTTGAGTATTTTTTGAAGTTGATGTATATGCAATTTCTAGCTTCATGAATTCTTGTCTGGCTTTCTTGAATATCTCCTTTTCGTTCTGTGCATCAAAATGCTTCTGTGGTTCGGTATTTTTCTTCACCCATTGGTGTTATGATGGACCTTGTCTTACGACATCATCTCCTATCTTAGCTCCTCCAAGTGTAACTATGTTGATATTTCTTTCATCATCCCTCTCTTCTGTAGAGATCCATTGAACATTCTAATTTTTCTGATTTCTCTTTTCCTAGATCTTCCCCAATAGTGTCGGACAATCTTCCATGTCATGGTCTGATGTGTGACAATACATACATGTTGAGGTGGAAGTGGAAATTCTCTTACATAGTGTCCTGGTTGCTGACAATTATGGAATACCACCGGTCCTCTGCCTCTTCCAAAGCCTCCTCTACCTCATCCTCCATCTGTGTATCCAGCTTGATATCCTCACAGTGCATTGTACTGTGGCACCTGGTTTTACTGCGCAGGATTATACTGTGGTTGCATGGTATTCTACTGTGGCTACACAGTGTTATATTATTGTGGTGAAATGTTATATGGGGATGGTACTTGGTTAAAATGTGGTGCAACTTTCCCTATCATCATCTCCGCCTGCACCTTATAGGTGCCTAATGTTCTTTCCCTCATTAGCTTCATTGTCCTACAATTTTTGTCATCATGTCCTACTGACTTGCAAAAGTTGCAATATGAACTCTTAGTCATTTTCTGGTGTTTTTGCATCATTGGATAGTGATATGCATCATGCCCCTTTGTTTCACACCATAGTCCTCTTAATGGAAAAGGGTTTGGTAGTTTTGTTTCCATGTAATGCGTGAATGTTGGGCATTCATTCTTGTGGTGTCCTTCTATCCTACATGTGGTACACAAAAAATCTTCTCTTTTTCCCTTACTCCCGTTCTAGTTTAATTGAAATGTTAGATTCTTCAGGTCTTCCTTGAGCTCCTCTATTGCTGGATTTGTCTTCTGATATTGGTTCTCTTCTAGTTTCAAGGCGTCCTACAGAGCCTCTACTTGGGTCTAAAACTTCTATTGCCTCAAAGGGTATTTCAAGTGTGGTAGTAGTGAATTCACAAACATATTCCTATGTTGCATATTTGTCATGACATACTTCAACTTTCCCTTCAATCGTTTGAATATTTGGTCTATATCCCAGACATATTCTCCTAGTTTTTGTCTGATCTATACCATCTCATTCATGTATTGATCCTATGATCCAGGCTTCTAGAATTCATTTATCAAAAACTTCTTGATATCCATAATCGTTCTGGTTGTTCTTGGTGGAATGTTTGTAGCTAAGATCATGTACAAATCTAGTGAACGGTCTCTTAGCGTGATGGATAACTATGCAATTTTGGTATCCTCATTTGTAATCTTCTCTGCTTCCCAGATATTTTCACAGATGAAAAAGTGCTTCTCAGGGTCCTCCGATGCCTCTCCCTTGAATTCTGGTAACCTAATGGTGGGATCATGTCCTGCCATCCTAAATATTGAACTAGTACCTCCGCGTGGTGTAGATCCTTGACTAATGATTCCTAATATGGACCCCCCCAGTTGTTTCTCCTTGTGCAGATGTACTTCCTACTATGTTTATTCCACTGAAATTTGGTTTCCTAAATAGTGTTGTTCTTTCTGGTGTATTAGTCGCACATGGGTTTATGGGTTCCACATTGACACTGATATGGATAGGATTTCTACCTCCAATTTCAGTTCTTGGACCTCTTTTCTTCCTTTCATATATCATGCATAGGATTTCCTCAATCTACTCCACAATATGGAGATCCTCTACCTCTTCTTCATCACTTGCCAAGCCTTCCCTCACGGCTATGGCTCTCTTCTTATTGTTCATCTTATATTGGCAGGGAAATCCACTGGGTGTTCTTTCAGTTGTTGCCATGATCTTCTTGATCTGGTCTTCCTCCATCATGATTGGATCCAAGGCCTCCTCCTTCTTTCCTTTATCCATCTCTTCCTCCATTTATCCGTCTCTTGTAATTTCATCCCCCCTTCCCCCATGCATGCAGGGACGTTTAGGTGTCTGAATCCATTTCCATTACCCCTTTTTTATATAGTAACATCTTAATGGAAGTATAGAACGATCTGATATACCTACCTCAAGGTCCCTTCAATAACACTTTCTCTGCTGCGCTGTAAGACTTCATAGTATCTACTCCAAATTCTATGATAAATCCAACCTAGACCTCCTAGGTACCCATTTATACATGTTCTTGGTTTACTAGCTGTTACATCTTCTTACCAAAACGCTAACCCTATTATGGCTAGGTATTCTTGTATTCTTTCATCACATGCCTTCTTCTTCTTCATGCGTGTCTGTTTCGCACGTGCTTCTTTTCCTACATGCACGTCTGCCTTACACATGTTTTTTCCTCTGCATGTGCATCTACCTCCCACGTTGTGCTTTTCCATCAAAACCGACCTGTGCCCAACAATCAACTATATAAGTTAGGATTGGATAACATCCTTAAAAAGTGTGTAATTGACCATGAATGACCTGAAATCTTGTGGGAGTGTCATAGTGGAGTTATTGGAGGTCATGTTGGAGGGAAGGAAACTTCCCAAAAGATACTTCAAGTAGGATTATGGTGGTTGAATGTGTTCAAATATTCTAAGGATGATGCTAGAGCATGTGATGTCTGTCAACGATTTGGTAATCCATCATGCAAGGATGAGTTACTGTTACATCATGTTTGAGCACTACAGGCCTTTGAGAAGTGGGTTGTTGACTTCATAGGACCTATCAATCTGCCAACTAAAAATTCAAAGGAAAGATACCTAATCTTTGCAATAGATTATTTGACTGACTGGGCTGAAGAAAAATATGTTCAAGATTTTTATACAGACACAACAACAAGGTTCATTTTTGAGAACATTATTACTCGATTTGGGTGTCCTAGGAGCTTAACAATTGATCAAGGTTCCCATTTCATCGTTGATACAAATGCCACCGTTACTCAAGAGTTTATGATTCAACAACACAAGAGAAACCTATATCATTCGTAAGTCAATGGGAGAATGGAGGCATTCAATAAGATATTGGAGAAGGGATTGACTAAAGTCTATTGTTCTAATTGGTATGACTGGGATGAAAGGCTTCTAGTGGTTCTTTGGGAATAAAGAACCACCACCAATAATTACATAAGTATACCCATTTTCAATTGGTCATCTACAAGAAAATGGTACAATGGAGGAATTCAATAAGATATTGGAGAAGGGATTGACTAAATTCTATTGTGCTAAAAGGTATGACTGGGATGAAAGAGTTCCAATGGTTCTTTGGGAATAAAGAAACACTACCAATAAATTACATAAGTATACCCATTTTCATTTGGTGTATGGGAGAGAATTCGTAGTACCAACTGAGTTCATCACTCCAAGCTTGTATATTGCACAAGTTACTTATATGATAGATGATGAATCTGTTCTGGAAAGGGTTTCGAAACTGATGGACATTGAGGAATCCATATTTTTAATCGATATTCATTAGACATAAATCTTTGCAATACATACATGGAGAGGGATAGACATAAATCTTTGCAATACATGCACATTAAGGAAAAGGTTTTTTTTCAAGGTGATCATGTATTGCTCTATTACAGTAAGTACGAGAAGCATCCATGGAAGTTACAATTTCACTGGCTTGGACCCATTATATTTGTGGAAATTCAGGAGTCAGGAGTTGTTAAAATGGTGCAACTCGATGGTATTCTTCATCCAGGATGGGTGAATGGTGCACACCTAAAGCCCAATGTTTATGCTCATTGGAATAAGATATGCAACACTATTGCAACATGGAGTGGATAAAGTAGGAAATTTTCCATTTTGTTTACTTTTTTTCCTTTTTGTCAATAAAGAAGTGATGTGTTCAATTGTCACTCACCCCTAGATGCTAGTTTTGATTGTCAATTTTTCCAATCCGGGTCACATCATTATGGTTGGGGAGTCTATGCCAAATATTTTACGCATTAAGTAATTTATGATGTTTCAGTATTTGTCATGTCACTTTCACATTGTTCATTAAATGTAGTTAGTACCTTTTTATTATTATGTTGTCCCCATTAGAAAAGTTCATTTATGTAAAAAAGGTTGTCAATAATTTTCTAGTTAACCGCTGACATGTTAGATATTTCCCCGCATGTCATGCCATGTCAAAGATATGTTGGTACTTATGCCCTTTATTTCCCAAATCACTGATTAGATTTTCCCACATTTTTTGGTCATGTCTATTGTTAATGTTGAGTTATCTACGTGGATTTTCCCTTAATGATAGTTTAATGCTTTTCCTGTGTCACCTCCTCACAACTATCTATAATCTTGTAATCACCCATTGTCTAAGTTATTTTTTCTTTTCATTTCTTACATATTCAACTTTGGAGCCCGATGTGAATACTCTGAGTATGCATTTGCGTCCTCATCCTCTAATTCATTTTTTCTACCAATGATTTTCTATAGACATGGGTTGTGTTGCAATTGCTTGGGGTGTTGTTCTGAATCTATTGAGAAAGCTGGTGAAGAATCGATGCATCAAATCCAACACTTGAGGCATGAGTTAGAGATGGTATCAAAGGGTAGGAGTCATACCTACAGTTTTCATGTGTAGGTTCAATCAGAGCTGGATACTCTCTCTGGGAAGTTAGTCGAATTTTGGCATAACTTACGATAGGATTCCCCATAACTACTAGAAGATAATACTCTGGTTGCACCAGTGCAATGAGTTGAATTCATTGCAAATGTCTAGTCTCAATTGGTGAAGAAAAAAGGAAGTCTACAATAGTAGAAGGAAGCTATTCAGCTAAAGGAGTAGGAGCAACCTAGAGCTATGCTTGAGAAGATTACGCAATTGGTTGCAGAAGGAGACATTGTTCGGTCATCCTTTCATGATGAGACTGATGAATGTAGAAAGTTGTTTACCATGGTTAACTATTGGGTTGGTCTATTGGAAAGAATGGGTAATCTGAATGAATAATTGAGAGTCTAGATTCAGTAGATGAATGCAGAAGCACAAGCCCTCATTGATCCCATTGCACAATAGGCGAAGATTGCTAAAATCCAATAGGATAACAACAGACTGGATGCAATGTTTGAAGGGACCCAAACTTTGAAGAAATAACTCAAGGAGTTCAAACCTACATTTCAAGATGCATATGTCCAAATGCATCAATTGGATTATGTTGCAGAAACAAAGTGGCAAAATCTACTTGCCACTAAGCCTACAAAAATGGATGTTGTTGCGACTCAAGATTTTGTTGTAGGTGCTTCTATTTTGGTCCAAAAGTGGCAGGACTGCTTGGATAATTATGAAAATTTCTATCAATAGGCCCTTAATATTTTCTCAAAGTTGGGCCCTTCGTTTCAAGAAGGCCCTGGTAAAGAAGTGGAACATTGACTCGGGGCGAGACAATAATTTTGGTTAAGGCTTGTTGGGCCCTTTATTTTGATAAAGCCTCGATTTTGACAAAGCTTTGTGCACCAACCAAAAGTATAGAAGCAGTGAAAATAGTCAAAAGCATCGCGCGCCAGCTGGAAGTCTGGAATACGGTGGAAGATGCAATACCATGGGAGGAAAAAGGAATCTAGGAAGTGCTAAAGAGAGGATTTGATTTAGTCAAGTGACTGTATCAAATATAATAAAAGTATGAATAAAATGATAACATAATGAGAAAATGTTTAATGAGAGGGTTAATGTGGTTATTGTTGACATTGTCACTGTTGTGATCATCTTTTTGTGTTTCTTGGGTTGGGATCTTGTTTGCATAGTCATGACTGGATATTGTAATAGTCCTAGTTGATACTAATGTTGCATCTACAACAAGTTTTGAGTCTGTAATGGGTTATGAGGAATTATATCTTGCTATGCGAGATGATTTATTGAATATCTATGTTGTATGAAGGTTTTGGTGCTGTTGTTGATAATTGAATGATATGATTTGGGGTCCTAAAAACTTCATTCATGATTTTTTTTTTTTAATTTTGTGAATGGATCTGTATTTCCACTGCATATGTAGAATTGAGGTGAAATCTGCACAAATCTAGCTAACAACAATTCGTACAAATATTGAAAATTGAGAGAAGGAGAGAAGAGATGAGAGAAAAGAATCAAAAGAATTGTATTCATTGTATTCCACAAAAATAGTGAATAATTTACAATATATATATATAGGCTAGATGAGTAACTAATGCACCATAGTAGTGATCTAGAGAGATATAGACACTCATTGATAGAAACCAAAGTAATATGCCACCTGGTCCTAGTTGTTGGATCCATGCAATCATCAGTTAACTGAGTCACACGTATGGAAGTGAGAGAAACACATGCAACTACTGGTGATAAAATTGAGGTTTCCATACATGAGTGACTTCCACTAGTATAATTGATTGTAATTGACTCTAAATTGAATAGAAGGGACCTATTTTGTAGGGGAACATTCTCATCTATGGAAGCACACTCAACATTGGACTATCAACATTAGGAAAAGAATTACCTAGGTGAGTGTGTAATATCTCCAACACCCACATGAACACTACTAGGGTGTAAATGATGAATGGGTTCTAACAACCAAGGCCATGTTAATTACCCATTATATAATGCATCTAAGAATGAAAAACTAAAAAATCGAGGAAAGAGGGAAAACCCCCCCTCAAAGTAAAATGCATCAAAAAATAAGGAACAAAATCAGTTGCTAAGCAACTCTGTTATGCACTCCAAGATGATTGTGAAAAAGATGGAACTTTTTCTTAGTAAATGTCTTGGTGAAGATGTTTTTGAAGATTTATATGTTTGTATATATCTAATGAAGTAGATGCACCAATGAGATGTCCACACATATCCACTTTCTCTTATTGTAGTGAAGAAGATCCAAATCCCATAGCTCTTATGAGGAAAATCACTCTATGGCATGGGGTAAACCACAACAGATGGAATGACTACAAAAATAAACTCTAATCCCAAGTATTCTATATAAATTAAAATGCTAACAAGACAAGATAAAGAGCCTACCTCGTTCAGATGTTTGATGAAGACCACCGTTGAGCACTCAACTCAGAGATTTACACCTGCAAATTGTCCTCAACAACCAAGATAACAAGAATATGGTGATAATATATAATGTTATCACATCGATAGCATAATCCATTAATATTCATAAAAAATACACCCGGTGAATAATAATTCAAATATTTGCAAGAAATCAATTGGACGAGAAAATAGTAGTTCTATTAAAAAATGATCAAGAAAAGTGTATAAGTGACAAACTTTCGTGTTGAAAAATCTCAGAACCAGGAAACTAACTCCCTTCTAGCTGGGCGTCCACCACTTCAATCCTCCACCAAAGACAATCTCATATAAGAGAGACAATGAGGTTCTCCATCAAAGGGGGAAGAAATTGGGGGATGAACAATGTGTTCAGACTTTAAAGGAAAAAGGGATGCAGACTCAATGTGAAGTGAAAATTTATCTAGAGTATCTTTTCTCTCAAAGGTTGAATGATCTCCTCTTCCACGGTTTGGATATGGCCCAATTTATAGCTTTCAAATGGAACTGAAGGGCCGGGTCAGAAAGTTTCCAGTATATGGAAGGTCAAGGATCTTGGATCTCATGACGTGACATGGAAACCCAACACAATTTCGAATTTTGAGCACCAAACTCAATGTATCTGGGATGTAGTGGTGCAACCTGCATATACACATGCTGTCTAACTTGTAGGGTGTGTATATGTGGAAAAATATTATTTTTTGGCTCTAGGAAGTGTAAAAGGGGACTTCAAGTCTGCATAGGGAAATGGAAAATCCATTTTGAGCAAGTTGTATGGGGTGAGGAAAAAATTTCTATAACAGATGCTCCCTAATGTGTGAGGTCAGAGGAGTATATGCGATGGCCGAAATGCATTATAATTCCTAGAAGTGGAGTAATGGAGACCCAGTTGGACGAACTAGTTTCTCATGAGAATATTACAATTCATAATGACTTTGTACACATGGATTCCAATTTGAATTACATTGCAGATGCATGTGAAAATATACCAAACAATTGTTCATGGCCATGAATAGGAAATACAAAGTAGATACATGCCATAGGCTTTCATAGTCATGAACAAGGCCTAGTGAAAACCACTCTCAAAATTAATATGAAGATATTTGTATACAATTGAGTACAATATGATCTCTCATGATCATTGAAGTCATATAGGTACTGGTCCAATGAATGATAGAAACAACTCAGGAAATATTCTAATATAAACTTATGTCTTCAAGCCTTCTACATGATCCGCCAAAGGTGCAAGTCTACATCATGTGAATAGAGGAGTTGAGGTCGAACATAATGAGACTTTGTTTGATTACTGATCATTAAGCTATACTATTAAAAAACACGACACAACCTACCAATAATCAAAGTAGGTATCAAGACACCCAATACATTCTTACAAGTGTGAATAAAGGTGTTGAGGCCGAACACTTGAAGAATCCATTGATAATGAGACATTGATGTATTCCCAACTGTCTATGGTGGGAGAAACTACCACTGATGACTGGAAGCCTCTAAGTACTCATAGGAATCTAGGCCTCACTTTCAAAATAGATCAACTAAATTCGATGGAAGGAGACTTGGTGAAAGGAGAGCATTAAGGAATATCTCATCATTCAAGATGAGGTATGAATAAATAGCTTGATGATTTGGAGGAACTCAAACAAAGAATATGTTCATGAACCAACGACCATGTGTGTCTTTCACATGCAGAAGATGTAAGAAGTGCATGAAAAAGACCCTCTAAATAGCATCCAATAAACAAAATTGCCGACAAAGTCAAGTAAACCACCAATAAGGCTAATGGAATCCAATAAACTACATGAATCCCAATGTGTGAATAGATTTCTTACAGTCGAACACAAGGAAAACCCCCCAGTCAATGACCAATGAGGAGATGTCGATTGTTGGGTTCAAGGTTACTTACCCATAATGAAAGTAGGACTACGGTGCACAGTGGGACTACATCGTCATGTAAATCTAAGACACACTGAGGGTATGGACAACATGCAATGCAAAGAGTTATGAGAAATGTCTGACATAGGCTTATAGAATTCCTTTGAACAAGAGCATGCGACATATGGAGGACTCCAACAACATAGACTTGATGATGAAACTTTGTGATGCAGGAGGCACCAATCAAACTCTCCATAGGGACTAGAAGAGTAACCAATTGGGGGAGTAAACTCTAAAACGAGATCAACTTCCTAAGGTCATTCTAAACCAAAAATTTGGATGACAAGTGGACTCAAAAGTTTGTGCTCTATTCAAAGGCGACACAAATGATGCCAATATGAGATAATATTCTTTTCCCGCCCATATTTTTTTGTTTTTTCATAGGCAAATGAATTCTATGATACAATGGAGGAAATGAGTGTCATGGGTAAGCAACTAGTTCCAACAGTGGAACATACCTATGCTCAATGCAAGGAGGTTTATGCATGACATGGACACTCAGGAAAATGTTTCGTCTTAGGGTACAGGGTTTCAAGATGCAAAGGATATAAAGAAGGGTCTACTTGGATAGTGATGCAAATTGCTGAGGTAATAGGCTTGTAACGAGAAAGAGGGAACCGACAATAGGCTCAATATTGCAAGTAGGATAATGGAATGCAATTACAACTTAACTCCAAAGAATGTCCTTTTTCGTAAATTTAGTCCCCTAGGCCCGAAAAAGTATAAAACAATACCTAAGAGATCTCTTCTAGCCACTAGTGACTAGAGTATTCCTTTTTCAAAATTAGTCTACTTGGTCTGAAAAGGGTTAAAATTACACCAAATAGACGTCCTTTCAAAGACATTTAACAAGTGTGAAAGAGAAAATTTCAATCAATAATATTTTCTCTTTTGAGAGAGTTGGAAAAGTCCTTAAAAAAGACTTGAGGATGATATTATAAGCAGCATATGATGGGGGAGGCCAGGGATTTCATGCAAGACTTCTATCAAAAGTCAGAAACTCACAAATAACTAACACAAGCTTGGAGAAACCCAAATATTTCCAAGTCGAGGAGGATAAAATACTTGTAGATTTTACCTTATCTACAATATATCGAAGAATGCCCCTTATTTGGAAGGGTGTATAATAAGGAAGTCGAGGCTCTACAAGATCATTCCAATCAAAGGAAACCACCCTTGGACTTGGAGGGAGTGTACTCGAAGAGAGTGGAATTCTCCCTTGTTCAGAAGGTACAAAACTAGAAATGCTAAGGACATGGTTGAAAGATGCACCACCCCCCAAAATAAGAGTGGGGTTGGTCGAATATTTCATTGGCAACGTTACTTCCTTAGACTTGTCACTCTTCAAGAGAAGAGTGGGATCAACCAAAGACTGCATCGATACAACCACTTCTTCAACCATTGGTTGAATAAGATGTGAGACAACAAGGTCAAGAGGCACATCACTCCCCACAATAGGAGTGGTGTTGGTTGAATATTTCATCGACACGACCGTTGGTTGAAAAGGATGCGAGACACCAAGGTAAAAGAATGCATCACCCCTCAAAATAAGAGGGGTGTCATCCAAATATTGCATCAGAATGATCATTGGTTGAATAGGATGCGAGACAACAATGTCAAACAACACATTAACCCTCAAAAGAATAGGAGTGTCAGTCAAATATTGCATCGGTACGACCACTGTATCAACTAAATAAGGATTAGAAGGTTGGAAAACCAACGGTGACTCAGAACCGAAAGGGCCACTAGATAAGGACCACACTTCTTGTGCCACCACAGTAGTAGGGCACAAACGAGTACGGTGATCTCCTTTGAAAAGCCTACAAAGGAACTTGAGCTTAAATCCTATACGTCGAGGCTTCTCAATGTATGAATGCCCCCAACATGAATTACAGTGGCTGGTGACATGCTCCCAACATGACTTGCAGAGGCTAGTAGCTCATCTCCAACATGAATTTGTAGGGGTTGGTGATTAATCCCCAACATGACTAGAATCTTTTGGTGTTGTATGTGCAGTGTGACTAGCATTGAATAGAGTTATGACCCCATCATGAATTGCAATGGATGGTTGTTGGTCTTCAACATGACTTGCACAGGTTGTTTACATATCTCCAACATGACCAACAAAGGTTGGTGATATAATTCCAGTATGAGTTGCAGTGACTAGAGTTGTGCCCCCAACATGACTTGGAGCGACTAGTTGTTGGTCTTCAACATGACTTGGAGAGGTTGTCAACCTATCTCCAACATGACTAGCATAGGTTGGTGATATAATGCCAGTATGAATTGCAGTGTCTGGAATTGTGCCCCCAACGTGACTTGTAGTGGATGGTTGCTGGTATTCAACATGACTTACAGAGGTTGTCGACCTATCTCCAACATAAATAATAGAGGTTGGTGATATAATTACAGTATGACTTGTAGTGACTGGACTTGTGCTTCCAACATGACTGGAGACATCTGGTTGCAACATTTGAGACCAAGGTTCTGGGAAATTGTGGTTTTGAGAAATTGTGGTCTAGGAAGGGTTCTAGTATACACCATGGCCCTATCTGGTAGGATAGTATCCTCCTCCAAACTGATTCATAACGGGTTGTAAGGGAATTTCCACCAAGGAAGTCACTTGTGAAGAGAAAGCGACATGATAAGGGTTACTCAGGTGAGGATATATGTTTCCACCAGATGAAGGAACTTCATGAAGGGGGTTGCCCATACTATAAAACTAACTCCCCCCTGATGAAACACCAGAGGACAAACGAAGGTCCTCCATGGGAAAAGCGTTCGTAGGAACCGACATAACGGAAGAAGGATAGATGGACGATATTTAATAAGTAGAATGACCACCCATTTGAGCACTTGCTCCTAGAAAAGTGAAGCTAGGATTGGATCTATAGGAAGGAATATTCCAACCTCCTACTGTAAAATATGGTTGAGGGATATGACTCCCACAAAACAAAAAGGGAGAATAAAGAGACATCATGCCTCAAGACCTAAAACTAGGATTCACATAAGGCGATGAGACAGAGGATGGAAAGTGCGAAGACATTTCTGTCATACCATGAGAAAAATGATTAGAGGCCCAAGGTATTGGCTGAGTATCATGCTTTGGTGTACCACTCATAAATACAAAAGGATTCGTCCCCATGGAATGAGAAAATACCATGGGTTGGGTAGCACTAGTTGAGGGAGTGACAGGGACTCCACTAACCATAACAATGAAAACTCACGACGCAATAAAAAATCCTAAGGCCAACTAATAATCAAAGAGCACATCAAAGTAAAGAAAAAAGGCTAATGCACACAAATAGGATACCGTGGCTGAAAGGGGCCTCCCTCACTAGAATAGGTATGCCTCACCCAAGAGGGGCCCGAGACTCCCTTCAAAATATTGGAGGTATCATAATTAGTTATAAGGGCCTTAGTGAGATTAACATCACAATCAGTCAGATCCCCTGGAGAGGTAATCATCCATAAAGGTTATGTGTTTTCCAACCCACCATGATATAACCAATGCGCAAGAGAACAGTCGTAAGTCAGGTCCACCATATGGGTAGGGTGACAAAGATTGAAATATTGAAAGAATCACCTCTGATAGAGGTAAAGGTACTAGAAAGACCCCCAAATATGAATATATCCCTAGAAATATATCTCATGCTAAGAAGGTATTACAGGGCTATCTTTGCAACCAACTTCGTGCGGCCTCATGCTTAATTCCGGTGTGATCTTAGTGTCCTTATGTCACTAATTACACAATGGATTTCAACACTCCCTGGTCAGACACATATTTTGAGTTTAATATCTTTGGAAACATTTTCTCACAAAATTCTATTCAAAGGCCCTATATCCTATGCTTGTTTGTTTACTCTGAAAAATAAAATCGTTTCTAATCAGTTTTAATTAATCAACGTTACTTTTAATGGATTTTTTTACTCAAAAGACGTGGTCGTGAAATTGATGATGTTATGACTCAACAACTTAAAGAAATGAATATGAACATAAATCCAAGTCCTAATCTTCAATTCTCAAAAGATGATAAGATTTTCAAAATGGAACTTTCAATTCAACTCTACAATTTCAATAAGATGCAATATTTCATACGTATCAATATCAATACTAAGAAACCAACAGAGAAAATGCCAAAATGAAAAATGTATATTTTTTCATTTACAATATAAAGGATTCAAAATGAAAGGAATGAATAAAAACTTGATATATAGATCCTACTACAAACAGAAGGAGACAAGCCAAGCAGGATACCAAGAAGCAAATACTCAGACCAATATGCAAGGAAAACCAATGAAAAATATGATGAGAAAGACAAACTGCTCAAAAATTCAACCATAAAAAGGTTTCCTATCACTTTGCAGGCACTCAACAGTTAGAACAGAGACCCGAGAAAACTCAACAACCATCAAAACTCACCCAACAAACACCAAACTCAACAAGTAAGAAAAAAAGGTTGATGTACGCAATTGTTTAAGAAAAAACCGTGAATGTACGTGCCCTATAGAAGGAAAACTCACATATATACACGTCTGCCAAGGGAAAAACTGTGTATATGTATTAAAACACTGCCAGGGTAAGGATAAGGCAAGAAAATTAGATTCAAAGTAAAAATAGGCTGTCAAGCAATCAGGCGACAAGAAAACTCAGGCTAACCGAGAGCAATCGAAGGAGAAAAACACTCGAAACCCCAAAATAGAAGAATCAGTCCCCAATATGGTTGCCAATTTTGTTACGAGTAAAATCACTCTATGGCATCAAGTAAACCACAATAGATGGAATGAATGAAAAAATCAACTCTAATCCCAAGTATGCTATATAAATGAAAATGCCAACAAGACAAGATAAAGAGCCTACTTCGTCTGGACGTTCGATGAAGACCACTGTTGAGAACTCGACTCAAAGTTTTACACTTGAAACTTGTCCTAAAAAACCAAGATATGAAAGCATATGGTGATAATATATAATGTTCACAAATCAATAGAATAATCCATTAATATTCATAACAAATATGCCCATGGAATAATAATTCAAATATTTGCAAGACATCAATTGGACGAGAAAATAGTATTTCAATTAAAAAATGATCAGGATAAGTTTAAAAGTGACAAACTTCCATGTTGACATGTCTCGAAACCGAGAAAATAAGTCCCTTCCAACTAGGCCTCCACCACTTCAATCCTCCACCAAAGGCAAGCTCATATAAGAGAGACAATTAGGTTCTCCATCAAAGGGGGAAGAGCTTGGGGGATGAACAATGTGTTCAAACTTTAAAGGACAAAGGGATGCAGACTCAATGTGAAGTGAAAATTTCTCTAGAGTATCTTTGCTCTCAAAAGTTGAATTCTCTCCTCTTCCATGGTTTAGATATGGCCCAATTTATAACCTTCGAATGGAATTTAAGGGCCAAGTCAAAATGTTTCTAGTATATGGAAGGTCAAGGATCATGGATCTCATGACGTGACATGGAAACTCGACACAATTTTTAATTTTGAGCACCAAACTCGATGTATGTGGGATGTAGTGATGCAACCTGTGTATAGGCATGACTTCTAACTTGTAGGGTGCGTATATGTGGAAAAATATGATTTTTTGGCTCTGGGAAGTGCAAAAGGGGACTTCAAGTCTACATAGGCAAATGGAAAAGGCCTTGGTGAATATGTTTTGAAATATGTAGATGTTTGTACAAATATAATGAAGTAGATGCACCAGTGATATGTCCATACATATCCACTTTCTCTTATT